>JARHVA010002493.1:710000-992500 GCA_037957365.1 Torreya grandis | reverse complement strand
AAAAACAAGTACTTAATTGAAGTTGATGAAAATATTTTAGAATCAATGCATAAAAAAATGTCTGATCACCATTCAAGAAGACTGGATCAACAAATTTGGGATACTTTCTTTCATAATTTGAAGTATGATAGTCAAAGATGTCAATTATTTATTTCATTGATAAAATTGATTAAGATGAGACCTATAATGTACACGTTAGGACTAAGAACATCTAACATGGATGATGAAAATGATGAAATTATTGAAAATCTACATGATGCAAGTCATACCATAGGCCTAAAATCACACACCAAATATTGTAATGCTACCAGTGTATACTTACAATTTGTGTGGTAAGTGATAAAATAGCAAAAAAATGAATGGTTTCAAAAACGCGCTGAACTAATATAACAGAAAAAAATAATGAAAGCAATTGAAAGATGTGAAAGACTTAATGAACCTAATACCAATGAGATCTAGGCATTCTTTGGTATACTTTCATGAAAGGACAAGGCTATATCTGATACTCTCAAAGAGTTGCTCAAATTTAGAAAGATAATACAAGAGTTTAGCTCAATGCAAGAGATGTTGTGAAAAGAAGAGTTAGTTCTCGTAACCGTGAACTGCATCTAAAACATTTATTGGATATGACTCAAACATAATTATACTCTAAATTTTTGGAAAAACATTCATAATGTTTTATTTTTTATAAATATTTTTAGATGGCAAAACTTTTTTATGCTAAAATAAATCACACATGCACCACTTATTGTTGTAGGCAACATGTTGAATTTTCAATGCACTGTGATGTTTTTTACCATATTCATTGTACTTTACATATTAATATTTTTTAGGAGTGTGGCATTGAATTGCCACCAAAATTAGCCAAAAAATTTATTCCAACTATCTTATGCAAAAGGCCAGATGGACAATTATTTTACAATAAATAATGTTTAAATGGAAATTCCAGCATTTGTGGTGGATTGCCAAATTTAAAAAAATGTATCCATGAGGATATTACAAGTGCAATTAGATAGGAATTTTTTGGTTTAAGCAAATACAAATTAGTGAATTATCAAGTAAAATATGGCAACGAATATAAAAGGTGTGAGCTTGTTACAAAAAAGATACATGTTTCTGAATTTTTGGTCAAATTTAGGGAGAAGATTGTTTATGAGTGTGTAAGGCACACACACAGGGATAAATGGTTGGATGAACACTTAAAGATAAACAAGGATACATTCCCCCTTGGTTCCATTGTTTCAATAGTTGATTTTTCTAAAAATTACACATTTAAACCCCAAATGGAAGATCAATCATACTATTACAACTCATCACAAGTTACCATATTTTTGCATATAGCATTCATGCATGCACCTGATAGTATAGAACAAAAATGAAAAATATTAATGGAGTACCATTTATATATCATATATGATAGATCACATTGTTTAGTGTATGTGAAAGGTTGTTTTCAGAAGTTCTATGAACAATTGAGTCAGAGGAACATTACTTTCAATCAACATTACATTTGGTCAGACAATTGCAAATCATAATTCAAAAATACATGAATGTTTTATTGGTTGAGTAGGATACATGTTACCATTGGTGTAGAACACAATTAGAGTTTCACCAAGGCTATCCATGGAAAAGGGGAGCATGATGGTGCTGGAGCATGTGTAAAAAGAGATATTTCAAGGGAGGAGTTTAAATTTGAAGAGGGTGTTTATTTGATAGATGCAAAAATTATGGTTGAATGATGTAATAAGAACATGTGTCATGGTGCTCAAACAAATTCTATTGTTCGTAGACATTTCTGGTTAATAGAAGAAGAACACTTGGTAAAGTATGAGGATTGTATGACTCTAACAGGTTAAAGTGACCTCCACTCATTTATAGGTCAAATGTAAGTTTTTGGAATTTTCATATGAGACACTTGGCATGTTTCTATTTTGTATATGTGGATTCTATTTGGAATGAGAGTGAGTCGCAAGAGTGGGTGGATGATTGGAGTTCCAAACCTGTACTTCCAATCAACACATATCAATTTCCAATAACATTTCAAGTTAAAAATATGACATCATCACATGACTTTTACCATGTATCTAATCTAGTGTAGCTATGTAGAATATTTTTCATTATGTATAATTTATTCTCATTAAATATATCTTCATATTATCACTTAAAATGCTATTTTTTGATATAAGGCATGTTTTTATAGTTATTATATATGAAGATAATGAATAAGGCACTAATTACTACTTATGTCAGTATGTAGAGAGAAAGAAAAAATTAACTTCCCTAGTTATAGATGGAGAAAACATTGACTATATTACTGGGTCAGTGGTAGTCACTAGAACTTGGTTTCGATGATATCCTATACAAAAATTAGATCAATGGTTGTTTGAAGAGTTTGAAATGCACATGAAGATATTTCACTATTAAAATTTGATTCTTGCAATGATTTTCAATTGAAAAATATCATGGGAAGCTATTAAACAAGAAACTATGAAAAGTTCAGGAGTCAGACCATGAAACTATTCTTGATCCTATCAAGGTTAGAGTAGATCTTAGTGGTTCATTAGATTGAAATATGGAGGTATGTTGACATTTAAAATGTAGATTTAATCAATTTTACCAAATATTTTTTATTTTATAAGTAGTACATATATAAATTTCATTTTTAATTGCTTACTAATAATTTCATTTTTAATTGCTTATTTTATAAGTTTTATGGGTATTTGAACTTAGGCTAAAAAAGGGCATTTTTCTTATATTAGGAAGGGTGTTCTTGAGGCCAAAATGGGTGGTGGGTTTATAGATCAGGCCTGATGGAAGGACAAGAACCTAGTCTTAGAATTTATTCACCCCTAGATGTGTTGGTGGTGTCAACTTTCACTCAAGAAGCATCAAAACTAGTGTTCTACAATCATAACTTGAACTTTGATAACATTTGTTGTTAGTGTTTATACTCTCTAGAACGGTAGTGGAAATGCACTTTTGGGTAGATTCAAATGTTGTGGTAGTGTAATAACATGTAATTTTCCTATTTGGATGTGATCAAAGTGATAGATTCACAGGTGAAGGTATTGGAGGTAGAAATGTCAATTGGAGCTCAAAAAGTTGTTTGTTTACTGATAAAAACTTACATTGTTGGACGCATCATTATAACTTATCTAACAGATTGATCTCAAAGATTCTACCTAAGTGCTCTAGGGTGTGGTTAAAGGGATTAAATAGGTATGAGAGGGATCTAATTATTTTTAGAAAAGACTTACAGTTTTCATTTTATTTGTGTTTGAACTTAGTCTAAAAAATGCATTTTTATTATATTGGGAAGGGTGTTCTTGAGGTCAGAATGGGTGGTGGGTTTGTCGATCAGGCCTAATTAGAGGCCAAGAACCTATTCTTAGACATTATCCACCCCTCAGATGTGTTGGTAGTGTTAGTTTACACTCAAGAAACATCATAACCAAAGTTTTGTAACCACAACTTGAACTTTGATAACATTTATTGTTAGTGTTTCCACTCTCTAGAACAGTAGTGAAAATGCACTTTCAAGTGGATTCAAACATCGTGGAAATGTGATAACATGTAATTTGTCTATATGGACATGATCAAAGTGACATATTCATAGGTGGAGGTCTCAGAGGTAGAAATGTCAGTTAGAGCTCAAGAAGTTGCTTGTTTACTGACAAAAACTTGCATTTTTGGACCTATCACTACAACTCATCTAATGAGTTGATCTCAAAGCTTCCACCTAATTGTTATAGGGTGTAATTAGAGGGATTAAATAGGTATGGGAGGGATCTGATGGTTTTCATAAATAACTTACATTTTTTTATGCATGTTTGAACTTAGGCTAAAAAAATACATTTTTCTTGTATTGAGAAGCATGTTCTTGAGGCTGAAATGGGTGGTAGGTTTGTCGATCAGGCCTAATGGGAGGCAAAGAACCTATTAATAGACATTATCCACCCCCTAGGACATATTGGAAGTGT
Organism: Torreya grandis; assembly: GCA_037957365.1. Classification (NCBI taxonomy): domain Eukaryota; kingdom Viridiplantae; phylum Streptophyta; class Pinopsida; order Cupressales; family Taxaceae; genus Torreya; species Torreya grandis. The sequence continues at coordinate 988,520 of JARHVA010002493.1, read as the reverse complement.
TAGTTTTCACTTAGGAAGCATTAGAACTAGAATTTTACAACCACAACTTGAACTTTAACAACATTTGTTAATATTTTTGCTCTCTAAAACGGTAGTGAAAATGCACTTTCAAGTGAATTCAAAAGTCATGGTGTGTGATAACATGTAATTTGCCTATTTGGACATGATCAAATCAATATATTTGTAGGTGGAGGTCTCAGAGGTAGAAATGATAGTTGGAGCTCAAGAAGTTGTTTGTTTACTAATAAAAAATTGCATTTTTGGACCTATTGTGACGATTTTTGAAAACAATAAAAAATGGTGAAATTTTCAATTTTTGAAAAAATGGCTAAAATTATGAATTTTTATCAAAAATACCAAAAAAATTATTAAAAAAATCAAAAAATTAAAATTTACAACCTTTTCCATTTTTATCCCAATATGTTTTTTCGCTCGTTTGAACCCTGTATTCAAAAGATTGCTAGTTTTCTCAGTAATTTGCCAAAACCTTTTTACTTTTTGTGAGTTGAAAAAACATATTTTCCTTTTTCACAACTTGTGCAAAGTGTAAAAAAAAAACTTTTTTGGTGCAAAGTGTAAAAAAATATTTTTGGTGCAAAGTGCAAAAAGATTTTCAGTGCAAATCGCAAAAAAATATTTTTGGTGCAAGCTACAAAAAAGTTTTATGTTCTCATGAAAATTGTAAAAACTTTTTTAGTTTTCCCTGGCCATAAAAATAAACTTTCCACTTCTCCAGTTGTACAATTCAAAATTTTCTCTCCTCTGTCAAATGCAACTATTGTAATTATTTCCCCAAGCCAATGGGTGACCTCACCAAGTTTTGGCACTGTTTCATCAAATGCAACAAATGGGTGTCCAACATGATCATTTTAAATTTTCCAGTGTATTCTTAGCCTATGTTAAAATAAGAGCTTTTCAGTAGAATATGGACATTTGTAAGCATAATGGAAAGTGAATTTTTGTCAGGTGTTTTTTGTAAGTGCATTGATGGACATGTATGCAAAGTATGGGAATATGAAGGTTGCACACAATCGATTTGATAAAATGCTTGAAAGAGACGTAGTCTTTTAGATTTAATTGATTACAATATATGCACAAAATAGAGTATTATATAATTTTGGATGATTTCCAAAACACTACTAACTTACAAAAAATCATTGAGATAACACACAATAGGCTTGAATTATGATTATCTTGCTAAATGGGAGCACTATGGCTTATATCATTGGAACCTCTTCTTATGTTTTCCAAAACTAAGACAAATATTGTAATATTTGGTTCATATATCAGGAATTTATTTGATGCATATTTGAAACCCTAGTTCTTTGAAGCTTATCAACTGATAAGTAAAGGAGATATTTTCCTTATCAGAGGCAGTGACAGTGGAAATAACAAAAATAACAACAATAATAGAAAGAGTAGTCTGAGCTCATCATCAAATGTCTAAAAAAAATTAATTTGGCTTTGCCATTGCCACAATACTAGTCTAGTTTCTTCCTATTGGAATTTATGAATTACTAGAATGCTTGAAGAAAACTTTTCCTCTCTATTTTGGAGTTTGTTTTTGAGTAACCATGGCTTTGGTTCTAAAGGTGAAGTATGAGAATACTTTGAGACATTTCAACATGTATGTAAGGGAAGATGGTGTAGACATATTCAAGTGATGATTTTGGTATGGTTCCCCTAAATGGGGTAATGAAATTTATGGGCCAGCTAATTTTGATCAGTTCATTCTGAGTCAAAATGCCAATTTGCACCTGGGTGCTCTGAATTGCTCTTTCCTATCAAATATTTTGCACAAGACTTGTGCCTTTGTTATTTGTTGTTGACAACATCCTAAATTGGAATACACATCCAACACATCTGACATGGACTTCCAATTCTAATCCAATCAAATTTAGGACTAATAATAGGGCATTCTAATTAATTTGAGTAAATTGTGCACAAAGTGCTTAATCATGCTTAAGAGCTAATTAACCCAAATCAATGCCTAATTAAAAATTCCACGGAAACTTGTTGAATATTTATTTTTGGAAATAAATATTGAAAAAATGCATCATCAAGTGACCTCATTTCTTGGAAAGACATCCTGAGGCCATAAATGCCACAAATATAAAGATTCATGCCTCCCATGCCTCATCAATGCCTTCCATGATGCCCTCCATGCCTCTTAATTGCCCCTTTTTCCAATGTCATGATGAGTATAATTACAAATTTAACTCTAAAAATTTAATTAATCCTCAACCACACATCTCAATCTTGAGATGGACGGTTGAGGTTGATTCTGATCAAATCCAAAAATCTATAAATAAAGAGGCCATAAACATCATTTCTAAGCTTTTTTGATGAAAATTTATAATTCCAATTTGGTTCCAAAAGCTTCAAGAAATTAGTGTTACCATGCCAAATTTATTCCAAGCCAAGCCACAATCCAAAGGTGCCAAGGAGAGATGGAGGTAGCCAAGCTTCCATTACCAAAGACTTCATGAGCACAAGCCGAGCAAGCCACTATTACAAAGGAATTTAGAGCATCCAAGGAAGGTGAAATAATTATTGTGTTTTCATTCCTTGCTTTTTAATTGTATTTATCATTTTTTTTTTAAAACTAAGCTCTCTCTAGTGTCTAGGCCTAGAGATGTTATGCTATTAGTGTGTTTATTTCATTTCGTTTTCATTTTGGAACTAACACCATACTAACCATCCTCTTTTGAGTCAAATTCCTAGATCACATAACGGCACACTCGATGGGACCAGATGCATCTCATACCTAAAGGAGATCATTTTGTAACTCTAAAATATTTATTTGATCCTTTAAAACTCTTGCAAATTGATTTTCTAAGTTTATTTTGACATTTTTGTTTGCCACAATTTTACATCATAACCAATGTCAGCAAGTGATACTGACATCGTTTACATGCTTAATTGATGTTGATTAGCAAAACTAATATAGGTTAGATTTTGGTTAGCCAAAGTAACCAACGTCGATGGTAATAACTAGTGTCGATCACTGTGTTTTTTCCAAAAACATAGACTTGAGAGCTACTTTTTCAAAGTTCATTATTTCAAGCTAAAAAGAGTTTCAAAGCTAAAGGACATGTTGAGAATTTTGTTATGGGATCAAGATTTATATTTGTTCAAAACATGTTTAAATCACCTTTGTATGCTTAAAAATCAATAAGAAATCTTATTTTGGGTATTTAACAAAGAATTTAGATGTTTTTAGTGAATGTTTTCAAAGTTTGAAACTAAGACCAAGGGGTCAAATGAACACCACCAAATCTTTCCTTTTGGGCTTAAAATTGAACACACTTGTTAAAATTTATTTTCAATAGTTGTTTAGTTAGATTTTGTTTGGTAAAAAGAGGAATGTTGTGTATATGCTCTTCCATTTGTCCCCTATAGGGAACCCTTGGAATCAAAAATGTCATTCATATTGCAAAAAGCCTAGTCCAAGACTTAGAAAGAATTTCATCTAAAGAACTCCCCAAAAAATTGTCAAAGTTTGGGTGATCTTGAAAATGACCCTAAAGTCTTTATATTAGTCTTTTATTTCATGCAAATTTGGCTTGCGAGGGGGACATCATTACCTCCCATGAGTTCTTTAGAGAAGCTTTGACCCAAGGTTTCACCTCTTGGCATTGACTTCACTTGCTCCTTTGGAGTTACACATGGGACATATCTGCATTTGGACATCACCTTACACGGAGCAAATAGTAGGATGTAATGGTTGTAAAAAGGACTAGACCTTTTTACAACTAGCTAATGTTGTGGTCACCCAGTTTCCATACTTTTCTTTTGCATTGTTTGACATGAAATTCATTATGCAATTGATTCCCTTAGAATGATCGAAACCTTGCTTATTTAGTCAACCCCACATTGACATACCCTTGATAGGATTTGGATGATTATACTTAGTGTATTTTGGTCATTTTTGCTTGGTATGTTTTGAGACTAAAACTTGTTTGTTTATTCATAAGCCATATCAAAACAATGTATTTGAGTTGAGGAGGGTAGTGTTATGCTACCCAAATCATGTCAAAACATTTTAAATCCTTTTGAGTCTTTTGAAAACATAACATTGACCACATAATTTGAGCATGCTTACGTTGTTAGGCTACTCAATTTTTTTAAAGACTAGTTTACCTTGTGCCAAAAACCATTTGTTTCAAACCATGTCATTGATACCATTTGGACCATTCTTTTATGCCATCATGTTGTCAAATCTTGTCTAAATTATTTGGTCAAATCCTAGTTTTCAACATTGAGTTTTCAATTAGCCTTGTTAAGTTAGGATTCAAACATTGATTGATTTCTATTTAGACCTTAATTCATAGGGCGGATACATAGATATTTATCTTTTGGGTTGCATAACTTCAATTAATCGATTACCCAAATTTGAAAACTCTTGATGTTTTGTTTGTTTAAAGCCTATCCTCATCATTGTTTGTGCCTTTATTTGGTAGTACACAACCTTTCTCAAAGAGCCTTTTGTCTTGTGCCTAATGCCAATTGATCATGTTTATGTTTGATTCCATGTGCCGGTTCTATGTCAAAGCTGTTTCCAAACTTGTTAGATTAAATCAATTCGCATCATGCCTATTTGTTTGAGCCTATATTTTGACTCCACCTTTAGACAAAAGACTTAGCAACTCAGATTTTCCCTTTCCTAGTTTAGACCTTTTTTGGAGCACTTTGACCTAGACCTTTGACATGCCAATTTTTATTTAGGGACTTGACCTTTTATGTATATGACATTTGACATTAGAAATTTGATGTTAGATTATTTTATGTCAAGTCTTAGCACAAATCATTTTGGAGATACAGCTCCACTTTTAGACCATATTGGAGATACAACTCCACCCCTTAGACTAGGTTAGACCAAGCTTGAACCATTTATCTTTTGGACATCATTTTTAGAGTTTGTGGAACTCTAGGCCTTTTTATTCTAGAGATTTCATCATTTATACAGATATGTCTCATCACAATTATAGTGGAGTCACTTACAATCCAACTTATGATAGAATGGACACACAAAATAACTTTTATGGCTTTAGTCAAGACCCCAATGATGTTAATATGGGTTGTGAGATAAATTTCTATCCACCTCATATTAATCATTCATGGGAATAAAGTCATGAAACAACTTACGATCTAACTCAAGACCTTGATTGGTATGAAGAGGCTTGTGAGGAGGAATTTGAAGACCCAACTATAGATAATGTTATTTGGGATATGGATCCATACCCTCTTTATAATAATCACTACACAGAACACAATCAAGAACCAACTTATGAGCCAACTCATGATTGGGATGATATGGTTTATGAGGAAGAATTGGATGCTTTAGCTTGTGCAAGTAATCAGGCTTCACCACATCATACCATTTCTATTCTAGGACCAAAATATCACGCCATACCCAAACCAAGACCTCATCCTTTGGTTTGTGTAAGCAATTAGGTTCCACAATGCCAAACTATTTTTGTACCAAGACCTCATCCTTTGGCTTGTGTGAGTGATCAAGCTCCATAATGCCCCTTCATCATTCTAGGACCTAGTCCTTTGGCTTGTGTGGGAAATCAATCCCCATAATGCCCTATTGTTACCATCTCAGGACATTATCCTTTAACTTATATGAGTAATCATGCTTCCCAAGGCCTTACCCTTATCCAACTATAAGTCATTCCTCATCCAATACCAATCCCATCCAATCATTTGAAGACCAATTTATATTCAAAACTAGTATTTTCCAACTCATTAGAAACCAAGGCCAAGAGAACCAACCAATCTAAGATGTTTTTGTTAAGCTAACCATTTGTGATAAGTCAGCCTATGATAAATTACCTATTGATCCTATACTAGTTATCGAGGAGTCTCACTCTGATGAGCTAGTCTTTGTTGAGTCACATCTTAATGATTATAACCACCTTTGGTAAAATCATTACCTCAACTATGTGCCTATTTTTCATGAAACTCTTATTGACAAGCTAGTCTCTAAGGAGTTGTCTCTTGACCTTTTTCCCATCCTATAGGAGTCTCACTTTGACAAACCAATCTTTGTGGAGCCCATCATGCTGTTACAGGTTGTTACTTATCCAATACCAAAGATTTAATAAGGCATCATTATAATAGAGTACCCATCAAGTAAAGAATTAGAGTTAGAGTCAGGTTTTACTCTTGGAATGACATCAGATTAGCATTAGAATTATAATCTAAATCAACATCAATTTCAACATTGAATTCAGAGTCCCTTGAGTTAGAATCAAATTCAAATGAAGAATATGTTCATGGTTGTTACAACATTGGTTACACATGCCTTAAAAATCAACTTGAATACATATGTGATCCTTCTACATTTTTTGAGGATGAGTACTTCAGCTTTGACACAAGTTATCCTAATATCTTTTATGAGGATTATGCAACCTCTCCCCATTTCATTACCATTCCATGTGTCATTACCACCAACCAAAATAACTATATTATTGACATTCCATCTTCCACAAGTGTCGATTGGGACTGACAGAATCACACTTTGTTGAACTACATCCATGATGACATATTAGTTTAAGAAGAGCAAGGAGGCCAAGACAACATTCATGTATCATAAGAACACTCTCTTAGTGAAACCTTTTTGAAGGTGCTAGGGGACAATCCAAGTCAAAACTCAACATCTTTTAGTGAAACTTTTTTGGAAGTGCTAGAAGACAATCAAAGTCAAAAGTCAACATTCCCTAGTGAAACCTTCTCGAAGGTGCTATAGGATAATCAAGACAACTTCATTGGTGAAAACCTCATTGAGGCACCAATAGCTGAGCATAAAAGTTCTTCATTACTTGATGAAGACAAAGTCAAATATCAAATCAAAATAGCTTCCAATATACAGCCTAATTAGATGGTAGATACTCTCAAGATCAAACAATAGAAAAATCTAGTGGTCCTCTTGAGAGAATAAGTCTTCAGCCCCATCACAACTAAAATTATGTTGAATCTGGCATAAACAACATTACGTGTGACTAAAATTCTTGATCTTCATTTATTTCCCCACCATTATACATTCCATTATCATCTACCATTCCATTTCACAATCAAACCCACCATCCATTATTTTTCCCTATTTACCATCCATGTTCGCACTTTCCTTTACAGAGGATACAAAGATACCTTATCTTGATATATGAAAGAATTAGAATCAATGACTAATAAAGATCACAAAAGCAATCTTAACAACCAAATCTACATCAATTTCTTGATAGAGTTACTATTAAAATAAGGTGTGGGCTCGCAATTAATATGATAAAGTATTCTATTTGTATCATTTGTTGATTAAGACATGCATCTCCCCATCAACAGGAATAATAGAATCAAAAAACACACCTAGGCCAAAAACATGTACCATATCATCTCACATTGCCATTGCCATTGTTGCATATCCATTTGTCATTATTGTAGATCCCAACCATTTACCCCATCACTTGGGGGCAATCCTCTTACCATTTTATCCAATCTATCAAAAAATATTATTATCCTTAACAAGACCATACCATCCTATAATTTTATTCCTATCTAGACCAAAGCCTATTTTTAGTCATCCTACCCAATCTTATTTTGATCTTAGCTACTTTAGTTCTTCCTACATTTTTTGTGAGAGGATTTCAATCAAGTTTCAATAATAAATCCAATTTGTGTTTCAATGATAGTTTATGAAAGTAGTATGACAATTGATCTGGCAAGATATCTTTCATCTTATTAAGCTTATTTGTGTGAGCTTGATTATAACCACATATGGGCAAATCAGTGTTTCACCAGTATTGCTACTAATTATAACCACTTATGAGAAAATTAGTATCATTGATCTATGTCATTGTCTCATAGTTATAACCACCTATAGGAAAACTAGGGGCAATACTTATTTAGCATGCATTGACACATCACCTTGCCATCGCTATTTTCATTTGACTAGCCATTTGCCAGATTTGAGAACTTGTTGAGACCTAGTTGGTTTTTCCCTACCTTTTGTGTGGGTAGAACTAAAGTGGCTTGAGTTTTTACTCTAGGACTATGTAGGTAGTGTTCAATACTTGTTGAGGTCAGCGCAGTCACCCTAAGCCATACTTTCACCATTTTGCGAGCAACCTTAGTTAAACACTCTAACCATTTGGTGATTTTGAACCATTTAGTGTCTCATTATTCTTGATTGAGTTGAGACACTCCAAAATTCTTTCAAAAACATTTGAAAATCATTATAAAATCACAAAAACATTGACTACTTTTTTGCCTTAAGGATTTTAGGAACCCTTACTAAGTTACAAGTAAATCACTTGTTATTTAGTTTCTCCATCCATTTTGGCCTTTTTCTCTCACGCACTTGATTTTTGCAAGACCATTACTCTTTTCTATCACATACATTCTATTTATTTTCATCATTTATAACATTCTTCCCATTCCTTGGGAGAACTACATTTGGCCTAAAGTTTTTTATTGGATATTACATCCATGAAACTATGTAGGCAGCGTCCACTTTTCCAGTGCATATGGAGAAAATTTGAACAACCCTTTCCTTTTCTTCTATTCCCCCATTTTTTTTGTTTGTTAAGTTGTCACCGATTTTCTAGGGGCAATGTTCGTAGGGTTTTATTGCATTATTTGGTTGTTTCTACTTATTTTATTTATTTGTCTATTTATTTGTTTACTTTTAGCATTGTTTCCTTGATTCAGTTTAGGTGTGTTTATTGGGTGATTCCTTGCCCACACTTATACTTGAATCCATCCATATTCATATGTTTACATTATCATCATGGTTTCTATCATTGGTGCATTGTTTTCTATTGAGTATTAGATTATGGGAGTTAGTTCTTATGTATATTTTCCCCAAGTCCTCATGATATTATACCATGATGCCTATCGACACGTGCTACAACAAACCTCAACTTCAAGAAGTTTATTCATTAATGGCAACATCTCTTTAACATCAACATATCGATTCACTCCTAATCATATCCCAAATAGAGTAATTAAACATGAAAGAATCCCAGCCTTTATTAGTTCAAATGAGCATCTCCCTACTAGGAGGTTGTTCCAATTCATCATTACCCTCTATGTTAAGTTATCATCATCCTCGACCAAGTTTATCATATTTTCCATAATTGGGGTCTAATGATTATAACCACCTATGGGTGAATCATTACACACCATCCCATCTACATTTCTCACTGATTATAACCACCTTTGGGCAAATCATTATGTTGTCATCACTTTACCTTTTTTACCTATACAGAGACATGTTATCTTGTTTGTCTATCCTAACTAGGACAACTCCATATTCTCAATGATTATAACCACCTTTAGGTAAATCATTATGTTATCATACCATGTTTCCATTATCGAGGTACAATACTTATAACCACCTTTGGGAAAACAATTGCACACCATCCCACTTGCATTCTCAATGATTTTGACTAATTTTTCAATATCATTATGTTTTCACCTCATCATATTTCCTTTCTTTGGTCCCCTCATTTTGCTTCTTTCTTTTTGAGGGACCATTTGCCGACCTAATTGTGCCAAACATTCTCTCAAGGGGGCATCATATGGTTAGTTTATCATCATTACAGTTGTAAGCATACAAGACCTTTTTATTCTTTGAGAAGATGTTATTGTGCTTATATCTTGTAATGCCTTCCCAAATAGGGGCAAACATAGACACCTAAAACTGGCCATCGATAACCTTCAATTAGGCTTTTGGCCAATTTTCACCTAAAATGCACAATTTGGTATAAAAACACTAAAACATGCTAAATGATGTGAAAATGATATATTCAAGTGCCAATTTTGGCCCAAGGTATCCCTAAATGGGGTAATGTAATTTATGGGCTAGCTAACTTTGATCAATTCATTCTGAGTTAAAATGCCAATTTTGCACTTAGGTGCTCTGAATTGCTCTTTCCTATCAAATCTTTTACATAAGACTTATGCCTTTATTATTTGTTGTTGGAAACATCCTAAATGGGAATAAACCTTTAATGCATTTGACATGGCCTTCAAATTTCAATCTAGTCAAATTTAGGACCAATAACAAGGCATTTTGATCAATTTGAGTAAATTGTGCATAAAGTGCTTAATCATGCTTAAGAGCTAATTAACCTAAATCAAGGCCTAATCAAAAATTCCATGGAAACTTGTTGAATATTTATTTTTGGAAATAAATATTGAATATCTACATCATCAAGTGACCTTATTTCCTAGGAAGACATCCCTAAGCCATAAATGCCACAAATATCAAGATTCATGCATCCCATGCCTCATCAATGCCTTCCATGATGCCCTCCATGCCTCTTAATTTCCCCTTTTTCCAATATAATGATAAAGATAATTAAAAACTTAATTCTAAAAATTGAATTAATCCTCAACCACACATCTCAATCTTAAAATGGATGGTTGAGGTTGATTCTGATCAAATCCAAAAATCTATAAATAGAGAGGTCATGAACATCATTTTTAAGATTTTTCGATGCAAAGTTATAATGCCAAATTGGCTCCAAAATCTTCAAGCAGTTGGTGTTACCATGCCAAGTTGATTCCAAGCCAAGCCACAAGCCAAAGGTGCCAAGGGGAGATGGAGGTATCCAAGCTTCTATTTCCAAGGATTTCATGAGCACAAGCTGAGCAAGCCACTACTACAAAGGCATTTAGAGCATCCAATGAAGGTGAAGGAATTATTATGTTTTCATTCCTTGATTTTTAGTTGTGTTTGTCATTTTATTTTTTTAACTAAGCTCTCCCTAGTGTCTAGGCCTAGATATGTTATGTTATTAGTGTGTTTATTTCATTTTTTTTTCATTTTGGAACTAACACCATACTAACCATCCTCTCTAGAGTCAAATTCTGAGATCACAGATGGTAGTTTGGAGCTCTCCCTAGATGGAATGAGATCTAAAATCTAAAATATTTTTTAGTTTAATATGAATGCACAGTTTATCATAACATATTGTGATGAAGACAATGATATTGTAACTATGGTAGATGACAATGATCTTCTTGATGTTACACATCAATAGATAAATCCATTGTGTTTATAAGTATCACTAATAAACTAAGATAACAGGGGTATGGAAAGGCATTCTTAGAGTATTCCATCAATTCCTAATGATCATGTCTATTCCATTAATCTCAAGATCATCTATTTAGAGAAAACCACAAAATTCTTACTAGACCCTGTATAGAAGGCATTAATCAAGTTTGTTAAGGATTATTTAGAATTAACTTCTACTTCAGGGGTGCCATATTTCATATAGGGTTTTATAATGCTAGACACTTCTCATATTGGGCCTCTCATGAAAAGTCAACAAGATGTTGGAGCAACCAATGGCACTATTTTAAACAACAATGTACCATTTTTTAGGAGTGCAGAACAAGGCATTTATAAAGTTTAATCTGGTTTCGATAATCATGTTGGTCTGTCAGCTCCCATAGTTGGATACATTCATGATTATGGATTAAAGAGGAATATGTATGTTATGGAGAATATGCACTAGGTATTTCACAAAGGCATACAGTGTGATAGTTGTGGGATGAATCCAATAATTGGTCCATGATACAATTTGATAGTGAAAGAGGATTATTATTTGTGACATGGCTATTTTTGCAAAGGTGGCAATGAAGAAGACCATGACAAGAAAAGTACAAGGTTTTTTTAGGGGAATCAGAGATGTGTTTATGGTCATGGACACTATTGGTGGTGACTAATCAAAATGATTGAATCTCCTTCAATTCATTTTGTCAAATAGTTATTATGTTTTTATAGGTTCACTAATATTTGAAGGCCAAAATTCTAGATTTGAATAATACATGTGAGTATTTCACCCAATCTGAAGATGTTGGGGAAAGAAGGTTGATTGTGATAGGAACTCAAATGTCATATTTGAAAATTATCATTGGAAGCTTACTTAGATATGTATAGTACAAAAGTTGTTTAATTATAATGCGAGACCTAAGACCTTTGTTTATACTCCTAGATTCTAATCACTGTGATTGCACACCTATCAAAACTTGGTTACGATAATTTGTGTTAGATATTCTACAAATAACTAATTTGATGTGATAACATTCTCACTTAGCTGCATAAATAAAAATGTCAAAATGAAAATACCAAGTTGATAGAGGTGTGGCAATTAGCGGAAATAGTTTGGAGAGGCTCCCATCACATTGCTTAATTCTTGACAAAGGAGAATGCATTCCCTAGAGTACTAAGGGGTTGAAACATAATATGTGGTTGGGATTTTGATCTATGAAACTCCAAAGAGATGGTCCTAAAATGCGGAGATAAGTTTGTGAACGGTTGATCATTTATTGAAATTGACACCAAATGATGTTTCTACCTATGTGTTGCTTTCAAAAATCTATGTTATAGTATGGTAACAAATGCTTGCATCAGATGAAATGAATGTGACTAACAAAAATGCATATAATGGTTCATATGTTACCTAGTCAAAGAGATGCAATCAACTAGTCTCCAAAAGGAATAATTTCGTTCAAGGTAATTTGTCAAATGGTTAACAAGATTTCTATATGCTTCTAAATTTGGTATGTTTGTCTATCTTGACATAGATATTGATCCAAAACATTTTCAGTGGCCTTTTCCAATATCCTCCATCTATTGAATACATGAATACTTTTCAAAGATAAACATCAAATCAATGTATTTTGAATCATTTTATGAAAATATGGAGAAGGTGTTGCATGAAAATCCTACAACTATCTCATGGACATCTTTGACAAGGATAGAAAGACCTTCAAGCTGGTACTAATATCTGGAGTGAAGATTTTCATAATGGATGTGAGATAAACAATTGGCATGCTAAAAAAATCTAGAATTACTTGGTTTATAATGCAAATCATGCAATTTTGATTTGCACATTTCAAGTGGTACAAAAGCACCAAAGTATTTTTGCACCATTCAAGTGGTTCAATTTTGTAATTTCATTTTTTCACATGATGAAATTACACTAATGCACTTTTACACCTTTAAAAATGTAGAAAAGGTGGTTGTGCACCATAACCACCTCCCCATGATAAAATTATGAATGTAAGGCTCATTGTAAGGGGCTTTTTGGTAGTGAAACTCTTTAGAAACTTTTGAAAGATGAGATTGTATTTTTGACTCAATAATGATCAAATTAAGGATATTTTTTAGACTTTGTATTCAAGATTTATTTCTGAGTTATATATTTACTTTCAAATTATTTTCATAATCACTACCAAATTATTATAAAATGGGAATTTCACATTAATTATTTCTTTTAGAATCTTCTTGTGTTGTTTCTATGAATGTGAAATCTCAGTGGGATTTAATAAATATTTTAATTATCTTTTATGGGTAAATATGGGATGGTTGTCTTTGGTCTACTATCAGTATTAGAAAATTGTCTCAGTGTATGTTTTGCACTCCTAAGGGTGTAATTATGTCTTTACCACCCATTAAAAGAGTGGTTTCCATGCACACGATGTTTCACCCTTCTTGGACTATTCTAGTAAGTTTTTGAATTTAACTACTCATAGTTGTCTTTTATTTTTCTCAGGGTTATCATGGTAATTTCTATATTTAACTAATTATAATAACCTTGTCCTCCCTTATTTCTTTACTTTATCTATTCATCTTTTCTTTCCATTTTTCCATTATTTCTCCTCATTTCCTTTATACCTCCTTTACATATTTTTAGGTTAAAAGTATGAAACCCCCAATAGAAAACATTTTTGCTATAAATGGTTGTGAAAAGATTTTCCTCTGCTTTTCTCTTTTTGGTTTTCAATGAAGGTAGATCTACCTACTAATAAGAGAGGGTATTTATCCTACATTTTTTATTAATTTAAGAACTCAGTTCCCACACTGCTAACTCAAAGTCACCAATTTGTCACCCTGACAAGTTTTTGAACCAACAGGACCCATCACTATAACTTGTCTAACAAATTGATCTCAAAGATTCCACCTGAGTGCTCTAGGGTGATATTAGAGGGACAAAGAGGTATGAAAGGGATCTGAAGGTTCATGGAAATGAATTATATTTTTTATTTTATATGTGTTTGAACTTAGGCTAAAAAATGCATTTTTCTTGTATTGGGAAGGGTGTTCTTGAAGTTAGAATGGGTGGTGGGTTTGTCAATTAGGCCTAAAAAGAGGCCAATAAATTGGTCTTATATGGTATCCATCCCTTTGAATGTATTTTTGGTGTCAGTTTCACTCAAGAAGCATCAGAACCAAAGTTTTTCAACCACAACTTAAACTTTGACAATATTTATTATCAGTGTGTCCACTCTCTAAAATGGTAGTGAAAATGTAATTTCAAGTGGATTTAAATGTCATGGTAGTGTGATAACATGTAATATTTCTATATAGACATGATTGATGTGATATATTCACAATTAGAGGTCCCAAAGGTAGAAATTCTAGTTGGAGCTCAAAAAATTATTTATTCACTGATAAAAACTTGTATTTTTAGACCTGTCACTGCAACTTGTCTAACAAATTTATCTCAAAGCTTCCACTTGAGTGATTTAGGGTAGATTATAAGGATTAAATAGGTATGGGATGGATTAAAAATTTTATATAAATGACTTATAGTTTTTTATTTATGCATGTTTGAACTTAGGCTAAAAAAATTCATTTTCTTTGTATTGGGAAGGGTGTTCTTGAGGCTAAAATAGATGGTGGGTTTATCGATCGAGCCTAATCGGAGGCCAAAAACCTAGTATTGGACATTATTCACCCCCCTCAAACATGTTGTTAGTGTCATTTTTCACTCAGGAAGAATTTGAACTAGAGTTTTATAACTATAACTTGAATTTTGACAACATTTATTGTAAGTATTTATGTTCTCCATAACGGTAGTAAAAATACACATATGGGTGGATTCGAACATCATAGTGGTGTGATAACATGTAATTTTCCTATATAGACATGATCAAAGTGAAATATTTATAGGTGGAGGTACCAGAGGTAGAAATGCCAATTAGAGCTCAAGAAGTTGCTTGTTCACTGACAAAAAATTGCATTTTTGGACCCGTCACTGTAACTTGTCTAACAGATTGATCTTGAAGATTCCACTTCAGTTATCTAGGGTGTGATTATATGGATTAAAGAGGTATAGGAGGGATCTAAGGGTTAACATAAATGAATTACAAATTTCATTTTATATGTGTTTGAACTTAGGCTTAAAATATACATTTTCTTGTATTAGGAAGGGTGTTCTTGAGGCCAGAATGGGTGGTGGGTTTGTCAATCAGGCTTGATGGGAGGCCAAGAACCTGGTCCTAGATATTATCCATACCCTATAATATTTTTTAGGTGTCATTTTTCAATCAGGAAGTATTAAAAATAGAGTTTTATCATCATAACTTGAACTTTAACAACATTTATTGTCAATATTTCTACTTTCTAGAATGGTTGTGAAAATGCACTTCTGGATGGATTCAAACATTGTGGTAGTGTGATAACATGTAATTTGACTATTTGGACATGATAAAAGTGATATGTTCATAAGTGGAGGTCTTGGAGGTATAAATGTCAGTTAAAGCTCAAGAAGTTACTTGTTTACTAACAGAAACTTGCATTTTTTGACCCGTCACTGGAACTTATCTAACGGATTGATCTCAAAGCTTCCACCTGAGTGATTTAGGGTGTGACAATAGGGATTAAATAGGTATGGTAAGGATTTTATATTTCATATAAATGACTTATAGTTTTTCTTTTATGCATATTTGAACTTAAGCTAAAAAAATGCATTTTCCTTATATTGGGAGTAGTGTTCTTGAGCTCAGAGTGGGCAGTGGGTTTGTTGATCAACCCTAATGGGAGACCAAGAACTTGGTCTTAGACATTATCCAACCCCATGGATGTTTTGGAGATGTTATTTTTCATTTAGGAAGAATCATAACTAGAGCTTTGCAACCATGACTTGAACTTTGATAACATTTATTGTCAGTGTTTCCGCTCTCTAGAATGGTAGTGAAAATGCACTTTTGGGTGGATTCAAACATCATGGAAATGTGATGACATGTAATTTTCCTATCTAGACTTGTTAAAAGTGATAAAATTACAAGTGTAGGTCATGAAGGTAGAAATGCCAATTAGATCTCAAGAAGTTACTTTTTCATTTATAAAAATTTGCATTTTTGGACCCATCATTGCAACTTGTCTAATGGATTGATCTCAAAGCTTCCACCTAAGTAATCCAGGGTGAGATTAGAAAGATTAAGTAGGTATGAGAGGGATCTGAAGGATCATGGTAGTGACTTCTAGTTTTCAATTTATGCATGTTTAAACTTAGGATTTAAAATGCATTTTTATTATATTGAGAAGGGTGTTCTTAAGGCTAAAATGGGTGGTGGGTTTATCGATCGGGCCTGATGAGAGGCAAAGAGCTTGATCCTAGATGTTATCCACCCCCTAGATGTGTTAACAATGTTAATTTTCACTCAATAAACATCATAACCAAATTTTTACAACCACAACTTGAACTTTGACAACTTTGACAACTTAAATTGGAGATGTAGAAACTTAATGAGTAATTGACCTATTGACAACTTTGATAACTTTGACAACTTTGATAGCTTTGACAATTTTGACAACTTTGACCTTATGACCTATTAGGTGGTATTGAGTAATTAACCTATTGACCTAAAAAGTGACTTGTTATGGATTATCCATTCAATATATGTGATTGAATTAGTTTCATGTTATCCTTGAAGGTCCTTGAGGCCATGAATATGTTTTCATTTGTGTAAGGTTACAGGTGGATGAATGACTATAGGTAGTAACCAAGAAGTGATTGTAGGTGACAATCAAAGAAGGGAGCTTGGAATGATTCCACTAGGTTGGTAAGTTGTGATTTATCATGATATTAGTTTTGAACATCTTGAACCTATATAGACCTATATAAACATGAGTAAGACATATACCCATATACCCTACTTTTCCTATTACAGTCTAATATGAAAGTAAATGGTTGTTTCTCATGAAGGGAGTATAACTTTGGTGTAGATAATGATATATAGATTAAGAATGACCATTAAGGTGGAAGGTTAATTATTGTTTATATAAAATATAATGTCAAAGAATGAATATCTAGTCCTCTAGAACAAATAAACCATGTCTATGCCCTATTTTGGGTTAACAATCAGTTTGCAAAGGGAAATAAGAGTTGTTTTTTAATCTTGTCAAGTATGCCATTAAATATATGGACTTGAAAGATGGTCCCATCAGCAAAGGAGGTTTTTCATCTCTTATAATATGCATGATATATTTTAAATTTAACTAATACTCTATGTTGTTGTCACATTCCTATAGGATGCCTTGTTGTGTAGGGTGCCTTGTTGTACCTTGTTGTGCCCTATATATGGAATTGAATGTTAAAGTGTGTTTGAGTGATTGTAATAGGTTAATTCAGTTATGATTTGACCATATAAGAACATAAATGATATAATACTAACTCCTTGAGACTTATATCAAGTTTTGGTACTTGAAACCTAAGAGGATTGCCCAGTGAGAAGACAGTGAAAGAGTGAGAGGACATATGTGAATAGAATGTATGAAATGAGTTATAGAATGAATGTGAGAGGTTTGTAAGAGGTATAATGACACCAAGAAGTGTCTCAAAAGTGTAAAATAATTAGGTACAAAGATAAAAAGGCCATTAAGCCTAAGTGATAAGAGTGTCATTAGTCATTTCCACTACACACAATGAAATAAAAAGTTTAATTTTAAAAAATATGGGAGATCCGAGATTTATAGCATTGAAAATAATAGATTTTTAATACTCATTTGTGTGTAAAAAATTTAAAAAAATATTTGATAGATAATAATTTGGAAGATCAAAACAATATTGTACAATAACATAATGAAATAAAAACTGAATATAAATTAGATAGATTTCCATGATAGGCATACAATATAGGCACATGTGTCCAATGTCAATAATACATAGATTTCTATGATAGGCATACAAAAAATTACATCTATCAACATAATATCTAATGTTGGTTGAATGTCATATGCACATATACAGTGCCAAAAATGCATCAATTATCATATAAGCATACAAAAAAGTACATCTCATTGTAAGACATATTATTCATCAAATAGCCTCCCTCTCTTTGCCTTCCTTGAAGAAGACTCTCCTTGTGATTCCCTGATAGTAGATGGAGACCCCTCTAATGCCTTAGATTGATCCAAGGTCTGACTATGGATCCTACGCTCATAGCTAGCTTACAGATGAGCCTATTCAAATACAATAATTATTATAGAATTAATATAAATGCATTTAAATAATTACTAAGAAATTAATTTTAAACTAAAATAAAAAATCATTTAAACATGCACTTACTACAAGCTCATGATCTTTCTCAATATATTTGTCATGCTCAAACAAGTCAATGGTAGGCTCATCTATCCAAATAGGCATCATAATTATAGGAGGAACATGAGAACTTTCCCTACTCATCATCTAACTGGGACCATCAACTATCATAGGACAACCCTACATAATACATTTACATAAGTTATATTTTCCCCAAGTACATGTGTTAAAATTATTAAAACAAGTGTATTTTTACAATTCAAAATTACAAGAACTAATATATACCTCTGTCAGTACCTATGAAAATGACATTACAACAATAATGCCTATGCCTATCTTGGCTCATAGAGAGGGAGGAGTGTCTACTCTAGCCATAAACTATTTATGCAAATAAGGTCTCACTTAGTTTTATATAAAGTATCAAATCTTATATATGGAAATGAAAATGATCAATAAAAGCACTTGTATATAAAATATCTATCTATATAAGTATATGAATGCAATGCCAAATTATAAGAAAGAAGAGGATAGACATGAACATGAAAATACACTTAGATATGAATTGATAAGCCATCTATTGAAGTGTTAGAGCAACAGCCTTGTACCAAAACCAAAATTAGAGGATTAGTGAAAGGGAATATATAATATACTAGTTTCTTTTTTTTTCATGGATAAATATAAATATAATTGGGTCAAGATCTTTAATTTATACTATATTACATGTTGGACTATATTGGTTATTGATTTATTACTTGTCTAAAAATAGGGGTTTGACTTAGGTAGGACCCTCGTAACTAATTCCTTTTTGTATGGTCTTACAAGGTCATTTGATCTTATTATCACTTTTGAAGGAAGGATAATAAAGAGTAGGCATGCTATACAATCATCTCCCCTTTTTGATAAATGATTCGAGCTACTAGTGGGTGGGTTTTGACACTCATGCTAAATCTTAACCTAATCACAAGGATGTATGTGTTGGGCATGACATTGATGATTATAGTAGTTCCTAATTATTTGTTGGAGATGGTTGTTTAAGTGGATTGGTGTGGGATATTTATTTCACATGCCTACCATAAAATATATATACATGGATCTTATACAAATGTTGGGTGCACAAATATAGATGGGAAAGAGAGAAAAGGGATTGTTTGTGTTTATCCATATCAAAGATGAGGAAGTAAATGCTACATGTGAAGTCATGTCAAGTTTGTGCCCTTATAGTTTTAGATGCAATATGGTCATAGGAATTTTAGTTTGCATTATTAGGAAAGTCTTTAGGAAAGAGGTATATGAATGGGACTCCCATTTAGTAAGATATTATCACTTCCAAGATAACTTCCACAAGGAAAATGGGTGTATATTCATAAGGAAGCTTCAAATATTTTATGGCAAAATGTGCTTCATATTTTCTTCATAAATAATGTCCTATCCCTAGAAGCATGTAATAAATTTCTTGTAAAATAGTGTATTGACCTTAGGTAATAGAAAGAAAAAATGTACCATATGGGTAATAGGTAGAAGATATGAATACAACATCTACATCCTTAATCAGTGACCCTATAAGAGCATTTTAGGATGTTATTCCCAAGGAAGCATGGCCCAACATAAGACCATTCATGAATTTTATGTTTTTGATTGTGTTATTTTTGCATTAATTCTTGAGAAGAGAAGTAAATTAGATGTAACAAGAAAAACATATATGTTTGTTGTGTTACATCTATTGTTATGATGAACATTTCTTCTCTTTTACCTTAAATTCCCTTGTTATTATCACTCATTTTCAATGGTAACATGTGGATGTATGTATAATGTTAATGGTGACATAAGTCAAAATGAGAATATGACTATATTGAGCTTAGCAACTTCATTTTTGAGATAGTGTTACCTAGAAGGACCCCTAGATAAGTGTTAGATTCATTTTATATAAGTATCATCATGGAATTTGAACTATCCTTATCTAATCATGAATGAGATTATTCATGAAATTTTTATGGGATTTTCAAAAATAAGCTATATAAATACCGTTGAGCCCATTATCATAGCTTACAACTATTGTAAAGAATAGATCAAGGATAAAGAGAGAGAGAATATGAAAATAGAGAAAGATAAATTTAACTTAAACTTACAAGGCAGATATATACATAGACAAATATACATAGAGCATAAGATTAAATCAAAATTTTACCTCTATATAGGTAAATAGTGTCATCCTAACAGAGGTAGATGTAGTAGAATATGGTGTAGCAGCTAGATTTGAATATATAAAAAAATGACCATGAAAATTCAAATGCTATAAATATCGACTGTGATGATGAAAGAACTGTCACCTCCTACAACATAAAAAATAACATATATATTATATTAAATATCTATGTAAATTAATTATTAGTTAAATTAAATTTATAAATATAAGTTAAATTCAATGAGACATTTATATAAAATATACTTAAATCTATGTGGTGACTAATGTTTATACACCAAATATGCATGCCAAAAACTCATAACTCTTAAGAATATGATCTAGTCCATCTAAACCACTGATGCCATCATCATTAAAAAGTCTTATGCACATAGTTCCACATGAACTACAAGGGTGGGGTCAAGGTTGGGTAGGTGGTGTATCTGTAGCATCACTTTGTGAAAGCCTACTCATAAGCTAAACAAGTGTATCGATGAGTGAAATAAGAGCATGGAGAGTGTTTATCTTCATGACCTACTGAACTATGGAGGGGAACTCATGCTTAAGAGACTTTTGGATATGGATATGTGTAGGTTGATTAGGCGCACATTGTGCACCTATTTGATCCTACACAGCCTTTTCCTTAGCCCTAAAACTCACTAAAATGAAAATATTTAGGAATCACATTGAGGACAAACTCATAGTAGAGTTTCCTCAAAAAATATAATAGAACCTCATGGTTGTTACATGGTAAATAGTCAAAGACCAATCACCGTCGATCTCAAAAATTGGTCATGATTAAGTTATGTACACAGTGATGGATAAGAAAATGCTTAGTGGTTATGGGAAATGGGGCATTGATGGCTGGATCAATGAATAGGGTAAAAATGGAGGATTTTGAAATTTTTGTTCTTGACCTAAAAGGATGATAACTTGTTATCATAATATACCCTACAAGTATCCCTATATGAGGTCCATTATTCAATTTGACTCATTATAGAGTTAATTTGACCTAATAAGGTCTCTAGGGAATTAGTTAGTTAAGTGTAATGGGGGTTGGTCGAAGTGGGATCCCTCATTTTATCAATTAACTCTTTAATTTCAAGTTTGTTTCCCACAATATTGTCAATCAAAACCTCTTGACTACAAGGGGGGTTTTGGGGAATTGTAGGAGGGTTAGGTAGAGGGATAGGAGGAATAAGAGGGTTTTGTGGAGGTTTAGGGAAGCAACTAGAGGGTTCTATGGAGGGTTGGGAGGGTTAGCAAGACATGCTCTTAAAAAACAAAGTATAATTAAAAACTAGGGTTAAATAATAAAAATTATGAAAAATTAGAGTTAAACAAGGAAGACTTCAATCACTTACCTCTCCTATGCAGTGGCATCATCGATCAATAGGTCTGTAGAATGATGATTTTATATTTTGGTTTCCTTTTTAATTTTATTTTGACACACAGGTTGTTGGGATGAATATAACTGGAAGCACACAATTGATTACCAAATACAAGCAACTTAATATGCAGAATTAACTAGAATCAACAAGTAACTAGAATTCAGAAATAACACATGATATGAGAGACAATACACAACTTGTATTAAAACTCTTTTAGAAAGAAATACAACAAAGAAGGCTGCCATAGTTCTTCTTCCTTACACACCTCTAGGGCTCCCACACCTCTAGGGCATAAACAGTAAATCTTCCCTCAAAGCTCTCTCCCTTAGGTCCCAACACCCAACTCAAACACAGAGTTGGTGTTCACCTTACACCTATGCTCCATGCACTCCACAAGTGCTCCACGCACTCCACAAGTACACAAAGTACTTCAAGTAGATCTTCCCTGAACCTACAATAACCTACACCTCAACAGACCTTACTTATGGAAGGATCTTCCTTGCCTTCCTCTTTGCTCTATCTGAGTACACACTGTACTCCAAGTAGATCCCACCTGATTCTGATCCCTATTGTGTTGCTATCCTATCTGATCTTGCACACCTGCAAATCAATCTGGTTTTACACACCTGTGAACCTTGACCTTGCACATACATACACCTACAGATCAATGATCTTACTTACCATGTAGATCTCATATAGAAGCCATGCTCACCTGATGACCAAGATCATACATACATGAAGAACCCTGTTGATTCTCCAATCCAGCACCCACACTTGGTACTGTGGCACTAGGAGGAACACACCATGCTCACCTCACACATAGAAGGAGCTTATATTATTGCTCTCTTACTCTCTAGCACAAGTTTACAATACAACTAATGAGTCTCTTAAATAGATCTCATGCAAACAATAATTAGACACCTAATTACAATAATTAGATCCATAGCTTCTAGTCTAAAATTGGCTCTCAACATGCAAACACTTGGTTCGTTAGCTAACTGCCCGTAACATTCGCAGTCCAAACCACACAGGTGACCGACGTCAGTCCCTACCTACCTAGGGAGGTGCCGACGCTGGCTGACTTCTGACTGACATTGGTTGTCTTCCTGCCTTATCATGCCAATGTCGGTTGGCCTGATTGATGCCAATGTCTGTGACACTCCGTAACCCTTCTGCAACCTCCTCCATGTCTGCATCAGTGAAGCTTTTAGCTCCACAACCTAACAATCTCCACTTGGAGATAAATAGCTACACTGTACCTATACCTGTACTCCATCTAATATGTTTCCTGGCTTGTATCCCTCTTCAAGATGAATCCTAAAGACAACCCACCACACAACCTATGGTGCACCACCTATCATCTGAGTACCCTGCCACATCTGAACCTAAAATCCCATGTAGTGAAGTCTTGACCCTGCATGTATACCTGCTGCTAGTCCCTCTCACATCTCTGAGAACCCACTTCTCTAAATTGGCTCCTAACTCTCTAATAACACCCACTGCTTGGGTAAATTTAGATCTATGTCAGACCTCATGTGATTTCAGACACTGAACTATCCAGCCCTTAGTGTGCTCTGATTCTGCATCCTAAACCTTGCTAACACCTGATTCACATCATCTCCCACTGGAGACAAAATCAACCTGTGATCTCCATGTCTCCCATGCTAAAGAATTTCACTGCTCCATATTCTTCATAGCAAACCACTAAACTAATCTTACCCTTAGCTCAGCAAAACCTTGTATGTACAAACCTGCTAGCAAACATACCATCCACATACAGCAATAGAATAATGTCATGACCATCATTCCCCTGGTAAGACAAACCACTGTAGTTACCTTAACGTTGACTAAAGCCATGCTTTGGCATCCACCTATCAAAACCTATACCACTATCCTACAGCTTCCTCAAGACCATATGACCTGGTCTTCCATCTCACGTGTCTTTTATCTCTATTATTCAACTAAGAAATCCATTTGTCTCTGTGCTTTCCATACCTGCTGGCAACCCTACCAAATCTCCTTGCTTGGTTCTGCATTCTATTCCTGCTATGCTCCCACTGTTTCCTAGATCCTTCCTGCTCTGTAGTCAGAAACTAGTATAAAGAAGAGGAACAATGAATTTGAGGCTTACTTACCACCTTTAGTCCTCCATATGGGTGTTTAAGACTCCTTGATAGCTAGCTATCCACCCAAAATCTGTTACAGTGACTGACCTCGGTCACCACACAGTCTGCATCCAACCGACGTCGGTTCTTATGCCTGTCCTGACTACCAACCCTGCCGACGTCAGTGTCTCCTGCTATCGACGTCGGTCCTCCTGACCGACATTGGTCTTACCTACTACAAACGTCAGTTTTATTGTTGATACTGGTACCTGTGTTTTCTTGTAAGTGATGACTTTTTACCTGCAAGCTCCTTTGAATCAATCCCATGTCCAAACTGCCCTGCTCAGAAGTATCCAGTCCCATCCACTGGTCTCTGTCTGCCATCTCCTCCAAGAACACCAAGGCTTTCCAGTTCTTAAGCCTATCAAATATATCTGTCTTCCACTTAAAAATTTGCATCTCCTTCCTGCTCATGTGACCAAGCCTACAAAGCCACGTCTCCGCAACAGAAGAAGAATTAGTAATATAAACAAGTAGATAAAGAGTACCTATTTTCTTACCACCAGCTAATTCAAGTGCATCCGTTGTGAGAGTTCTTGTGCATCTCTCATCACCCAACTTTTCTGAAGAAATTAGCCACATCTCCAAACCTGGGACCTGCATGACCTCCTTCAACACCCATGTGTTGGTCGCCTGTAATTTCAGCTTCACTTCCCCTTTGCCAATTCTTTGGCAAGGCTCACCAGCTCCTCTCCCTGGGGCTACATGGAAAGAGGCAACAGAATCTGTTATCCAAGATTCAACTTTATCCAAGAAACCTCCCAAAGCATCCTATGCCACAACACCTATAACATTTGCATCTTCAGTTCCTTCTTGCTGATCTTCCACAAACCAACAATTTTCTTTTACCTGCTCTTTCTTTCCATAGGACCGTAAGTGACCATCTGTGCTTTTCAACTCCTCCATTCTTAGCTTACTTACATCTGCCATTGCTCTACTCCCACTCAATCAGAAACCCCTGAGAGTGACCTGTAACCAAACACAAAACCTGCTCCCTACAACCTTAGCTCTGATACCACGTGTTGGGATGAATATAACCATAAGCACACAATTGATTACTAAATACAAGCAAATTAATATGTGGAATTAACCAGAATCAACAAGTAACTAGAATTCATAAATAACACATGATATGAGAGACAATACACAACTTGTATTAAAACTCCTTCAGAAGGAAATATAATAAAGAAGGTTGCCACAGTTCTTCTTCCTTACACACCTCTAGGGCTCCCACACCTCTAGGGCATAAACAGTAAATCTTCCCTCAAAGCTCTCTCCCTTAGGTCCCAATACCCAACTCAAACACAGAGTTGGTGTTCACCTTACACCTATGCTCCACGCACTCCACAAGTGCTCCACGCACTCCACAAGTACACAAAGTACTTCAAGTAGATCTTCCCTGAACTTGCAACAACCTGCACCTCAACAGACCTTACTTATGGAAGGATCTTCCTTGCCTTCCTCTTTGCTCTATCTGAGTACACACTGTACTCCAAGTAGATCCCACCTAATTTTGCTCCCTATTGTGTTGTTGTCCTATCTGATCCTGCACACCTGTAAATCAATCTAGTTCTGCACACCTGTGAACCTTGACCTTACACACATATACGCCTGCATAGATCAATGATCTTAATTACCATGTAGATCTCCTATAGAAGCCATGCTCACCTGATGACCAAGATCATACATACATGAAGAACCCTGTTGATTCTCCAATCCAGCACCCACACTTGGTACAGTGGCACTAGGAGGAACACACCATGCTCACCTCACACACAGAAGGAGCTTATATTATTGCTCTCTTACTCTCTAGCACAAGTTTACAATACAATCAATGAGTCTCTTAAATAGATCTCATGCAAATAATAATTAGACACTTAATTACAATAATTAGATCTACAGCTTCTAGTCTAAAATTGGCTCTCAACATGCAAACACTTGGTTCGTTAGCTAACTGCCCGTAACATCCATAGTCCAAACCACACAGGTGACTGACGTTGGTCCCTGTCTGCCTGGGGGGTGCCGACGTCGGTCGACTTCTGACCGACGTCGGTTTTCTTCCTGCCTTATCCTGCCGACGTCGATTGGCCTGACCGACGCCGGTGTCTGTGACACTCCGCAACCCTTCTGCAACCTCCTCCATGTCTGCATCAGTGAAGCTTTTAGCTCCACAACCTAACACAAGTAACATGATTGTGTTATTAACATAATCACATTATTGGAAATGATAATAATGTGATTGTGTTAATAACATGATCATGTTATTGTTCAATATAACATGATCAAATTATTATATAATGTGACCACATTATGGCTCGATAATCCTGAGCTTAGATTCAAATAATGCAATCACAAGATTAATTAATATGATCACATTATCAGTATATCCATGGAATTATTCTCCAACTCTATGCACTTACCCATATATATATATATATATATATATATATATATATATATATATATATATTATGTAGAAAAGTATGATTATCATAACAGTGTGTAAATATTGCTTGTATAAATTTTAATATTTTTATAAAAGCATTAAAATAAAGTATGTAAGAGTTTAAATATGAAGCATTTATGATGTTTTGGACTCACTTTTTTTATATGTGGAATATGAAAAAATTATTAATCCTGTGATATAAGGATTATTTTATGGATAAATATCATAATAAGTTGCTTTGTGGTTTAAATAACTAGTAGTCTAGATAAATCATTACCTAGATGGTATATTATTGAGAACTATTTTTGGATTCTATTTATTTTTTGTAATAAACTAGATGTTATGAATTCATTGTATTTCATTTAATAGACTAAATAAATGTATGTGATATTTATATACTTATTTTTACTAGCTAAAGGAAATATTTTGAGTGAATCTATTGATTTTGATATTATTTATATTTTTATCAAATCTTGCATTCATGACTCTAAATAAGCAGTAGACAAATTCCACTGGCTTAATTAGCACCATCAATGCAAAATGAGGTGTAATTCAATTGAGTGGTGTGTATGAAATTGACTAATCCTAAAGATAATTTATTATTGAAAACTTTGGATAAAGTAATGTTTTGATTAAACATTGTCATTTCACATGTTGATATAGTTTTCATATTTGTGTGATATCATATTATAATAGATTTCTTTATAGTACACATTATGTATTAGATATTTTCAACACATGATTTTTTAGTTTATTATTCTAAATTCTGATAGCATCATTATCTACCCATCTGTAAAGAAAGGTCCATCCCCTTATTTGAGAGATAGTTCAAGGGATCTATGGTCTGTGGTTGGTGTGGAAAAGTGATCGAATGATGTTCTCCCTCCAATTTCGATTCATATAGTAGGAACTACACTTGAGATCACGGACTGATACTTGAATCATAAAGACTCTGCTCTATGGATCTTTGTATCATGTTTTATCATTTGAGATATTATTATGTATTGCTCAAAATTGTAAATTTATACATTATACTTCTACAACAGTGGTTGTAATGTTGTATCAATCATTATTGAATTTGTATTATTCCATTTATGATTAAATGTAGTATTTATTAATTATTCAATATTATTCATGATTGTTATATTTATTCATGTTGATCCTTAGCTAAGTGATTAGCTATAAATTTTTTGGTTAACTAAATTATTATAGTTAGTTAAATATCACTAATTAAGTTTCTCATAGTTAAATTTATATGATGAATATATGCAGTTAATTTATAAAAAAAATTATTATATTCTGGTAAAACCCAATGGTATTATTACATTATGGTATCAGAGCTGAGACTCAAAATATAGGACTTAATGTGTTCACTAATACAAACTTATTCTCTTGATAAGTAGGAATAACAATGGTGTGTGCTAAACCAGGAGGTGAGGATACTTCAAATACCAAACCCACTATTGATCCAAATCATTTTATCATTGAGCAAGCTATAAAGTTGAACTTAATCCTCGTAACCATGCAAGATACTAGGGATCAAGTCACGGCCCTGAAAAATGAAGTGCATGGCCATGAAAAGGATAATGCTCAGTAAGAACCTAAAGATAATCTTGATGACTAAGAAAATTTTCAAGAGTAGAGGCATGAGGAGGTGCCACAATATGTGAGAGCTTGAGTAACTATAGAGTTGGCATGTGAGATAAAAAAGGTGAATCCACCCAAGTTCAATGAAACTATTTTGGAGAATGGAGCTAAAACATGGCTAACTAAAATAGAGAAGTATTTTGAGATTTAAAATTATTCTAAATTCATGAAAGTAGTCTGTGGATATTATCATCTTGTTGGTGAAGAAATAACTTGGTAGACAAACAAGAAGATCGAGATGAACCTCGACTCAACCATCACCACTAGGGAATATTTTATGACATTATTTAGGTCATAATGGCTTCCATAGCTCTATTTCAATAAAAAAAACTTATGGTTTTTTAGAAACTTAAGCAAAGGGATTTGATAGTGAATGAATATTGTGAGAGATTCATAAATCTTCTTAAGCATGTACCTTATTATTAGGAGAATGAGAGGTTCAAAATCAATAAATTTATAATGGGATTGAAACCCCAAATAGGCTATGAAGTATATGTGTATGGTCCATTTACCATGGACTAGGTGTTTCAGAAGGTGATCAAGCAAGAATAAAAACTGAAATCTCTTGCCCAAGTCAGAGATAAGTTCAAAAAGAAGTTTAGAAGTTCTAAAAAAAAATTCAAGAAAAATAAATGGAAGCAAAGGAGTGGAGGCTCCAAGGGTTAATCCAAAAATCAGAACGCCAAGTTCAATAGTGGTTTAGGGAACAAGAAACTTGGTAATGGTTTCAAGGGTGGTTTTAAGGGAAACCAGTAGAGTGAAAAGAAAGGACTTATTGAAGGTTGATTCATTTGTGGAGGTGACCATTTTCCTTGATAATTTTCTCAAGACAAATCATAGAATAAGAGTTCAACTTCTTAGCAAGGTATGTTTCAACAATGGATTCATATAGCTATTGGTAATCGACAGGCTGAGTATCAAGCTTCACCCATAGAACTATTAAGTATTTTGTTTGATCATCCAATTTCTATTTTGATTCATACAGGAGATCCATAATGTTTTATTGATCTTATAATTATTATTAAATTATCTAGAAAGGCTGGGTTTATGTAAAATGCATGGTTGGAACAATATGGAAATGAGTTAAAAGTCAAATTTGACAAGTGTTTAGTCAAAGTAGAGATTAGGTTGTCTGTAGATGTTTATGTAGCATTTTTAGGATCATATGATTTAATCCTATAAGTCAATTGGATTATGAAGCATAAATCTAAGGTTGACTATGTTTTGAAGAAGGTTAAGTGTCAAGATGATTTTGAAAATTAAACACAATTTACAGGATGATAAAAAGGAATTAAAGCTAAATCAAATTTATACAATTCAAATTAAGAAAGCTCAAAGGAAGGGATGTCAGGCATTTATCATTAAGATAAATGAGATGGGAGATTCTAAGGAACCATCTATCAAAGATTATCCTTTTTTGAGAAACTTTCATGATGTGTTTCCAAAACAATTACTAGGATTTCTATCTAAGTGTGAGTTTCATTTATCGATTGATATCATATCTAAATCAAAACTATAATCTAAGGCATTATACAAAATGATAACCAATGAATTGGTTAAGTTAAAGGCATAACTTCAAGAGTTATTATTGAAAGTGTTGATTCAACCAAATGTGTCACCATGGGGTGCACCAGTTATCTTCATCAAGAAGAAAGATGGCACTCTTTGCTTGTGTATAGACTATATGATGTTGAATAAAGTAATGATCAAGAATAGATATTCATTTCCACATATTTATTATCTCTTTTATTAAATACAAGGGGTAAAAGTCTTTTCTAAGATTGATCTTAGAGTAGGGTATCACCGATTAAGGATTTATGAAGATAATATTCCAAAAATAGCATTCAAGACTTGATATGGGTACTACAAGTTCACAATGTTACCATTTGGATTGACAAATGCTCTACCAACATTTATGAATCTTATGAATAATGTGTTTAAATATTATTTGGATCATTTTGTTTTAGTCTTTCTTGAGGACATTCTTATTTATTCTAAAAATGAGGAAGAGTACTTGAAGCATTTGAAACTGGTTTTATAACATTTGTAAAAGATAAGATCCATAATAGAGTGGTTGGTACCAAAGAATGTGCATGAGGTAAGGATTTTCATGGGATTAGTGGGCTATTATAAAAAAATTTCTCCATATTTATCTAAGATAACTAATCCAATTACCTCCCTTTAGTAGAATAATTAGACTTTCATGTGCTCAAATGAGTGTGAGATAGCTTTTTAGGAACTAAAAAGGAGGCTTAATTTAGCACCAGTGCTAAGAGTTCTCAATCTTAATAGTCAATTATCAGTGATCATTGATGCATCTGGGGATGGACTTGGAGAAGTTATTATGCAAGATAGCTTAGTAGTAGCATATGAGTCTAGGAAATCAAAACCATATAAGGTGAATTATGCCCCTTATGACTTAGGATTTGAGGCAATTGTGCATGCTTTGCAAGTTTGAAGGCATTATTAATTAGTAAAAATATTTAATCTCAAGACTAATAACTTAAGACTCAAGTATATTCATCTAATAAAATTTGAATGCTCATCAAAGATGATGGTTAGAGTTCTTATCTAATTATGATTTTGATATTAATTATATCAAGATAAGGAAAACATAGTAGCTGATACCTAAGCCATAAGAGGTACATAGCAATCAAGGATACTATCATGAGTACTTTTAGAGATCAAGTGATTAAATTTTTTATAGGAGATAAATTCTATGATCAGGTTAGAAAAGCATTATCTGTGAATGCTTAGAATTCTAGGTATAAGGTATTTATAATAGATAATGATAGTAGTTTATGGTATAATGGTAGGATGTATGTGCTTTATAAAGAGAATCTAAGGATCACAGTGCTAAATGAACTACATAATGGCCCATATTCATGACATTTAAGAGTAATCAAGCTCATGGCTAAGCTTAGACCACTCTATTTCTAGAAAGGAATCAAGAGAGATGCAAAAAAAATTGTGTCTCATTATCTAAAATGTCAATGTGTGAAAGTTGAACATGTGCATCTGGATAGATTACTATATCCACATGACATAATAGAATGGAATTGGTAGGTAATTAGTATGGACTTTGTTTAAGGTTTGTATTTATCATGAAATAGACATGACATGATCTTGGTAGTAGTTGAAAAACTAACCAGCATATCCCACTTCATATTGGGAAACTTGACAGATGATGCACCTACGCTTGTAAAAATATTTATGTAGGAAGTGTATCAATTGCGTGGTTTTCTAGAGAATATCATTTTAGATAGAGATCCAAGGATGAATTATATATTTTATTTAACTCTAAATTTAGCTTTGGGTACACATTTGAACTTCAGCATTGCTTATCACCCACAAATTGATGGACAGACAAAGTGAGTTAATCAGGTTTTAGAAGATTTCTTTCATATGTATTGCATGGATCAATAATACAAATGGGAGGAATACCTTCTATTCATTGAGTTTTCTTACAATAGCTCATATTAATCAACATTTAAGATGGCTTCATTTGAATCATTTTACAGAAGCAAGTGTAGAACACCAATCAATTAGGACATGTTATAATATAGGGTAGTCTTTGGACTTGAGATGCTTTCAAAAATTGAAGAACAAGTCAACTCAACCAGGCAAAGGTTAGTCGAGGCTAATGATAGATATAAAATTTATGCTGATCTAAAAAGAATAGCTAGGTATTTTTATGAAGGTGATAAAGTGTTTTTGCCAAATTAAGACTAAAAAAAGCTTGATTAAATTTGGGAAGTCAATGACACTTTCACCGAGATATGTGGGACCTTACAAGGTTTTGGAAGTGATCAATACTATAATGTATAAGCTTACATTACCACTAGCTCTAGATATTTTTGATAATGTCTTCCATGTGTCTTATCTAAAAAATTATGTTATTGATCTTTCACATGTGTTGGATTTGAATGCTTTACAAGTTCTGGACGTCTAGGTGGTCATGGTAGAATCAATCAGATTAATTGACACTCACAAATTCTATTTGTATAATCAAGAAGTGTCATAGTGCAAAGTCCTATGGGATCAATATTCTAAGGATAGTGCCACTCGTAAAGATTATAATGAGTTTTACAGGCTATTTCCACATTTTTTTGCTTGATTCGTTTTTACATATTATATTACTTCTATTGAATAATGTTTTAAATCCATAAATTGTGTTTGAATAAATTTCACTGAGATGATGACCAGATTTAAAGGAAAGGATGTCACATCCTAATTTCTCTCTAAGATAAATAACTTGTTTGATCCATGGATTATTATGGTTGATTGTTTGATTAACTAATATTTGGTTAAACTTTATGACATATGCTTATAATGGGACAATTATGTGTTACTTAATTTACATGATTAGTTTGCTATGAGTTAGTAGTACTTTTACATTTTGTATATTTTGATCATGTTTGTTAATTATATAATATTATTTTATGGATATAATGATGTTTCAAGCTAAATTCTTTCATTATTTTGAGGTGGATGATGGATAGATTCTTCCCTCAGAGTGTGATAGATAGAGAACATCATCGGAGATGGTGGTTTAGATGAAGACATTGGGATATGAAAGAGAATAAATCTAAAAACCCTTGCACACACCACATTTGTATTTCATGTTGTTTGATAAATTACATGATATATATATTATAGTATGCTTTATTTTCTATTTGACTGACTGTAGTGATCTTTTATGTTTTCTCTAGTGTAATTGTAATTAATGATCATGTTGATTTGTTTGAAGTGATTTAATTAATTCTTATGATCATATGTAGCTTATCTTTTATGATTTAATTGTTTGAATAAATGAGTGAATCCTATATATGTATACTTACCTTACTGCCTTATTATGTATGGTTGTATAGTATGATGATATGTTGGTATGATAGATTCCATAATTGTTACTTGATCTTTAAGATTTAGATATTAATAATTAAATATTATTATTACAATTTGTGTGTGTGTGTGTGTGTGTGTGTGTGTGTGTTGTGTGTGTGTGTTTATTCAACTGTTGAAAGATATAAATAACATTATTTTAAAATATCTTTGTATTTTTTAAAATAGTGATCAAAAGATTACTATCCGTAATACATTAGACATTAATTATATTGATTAAATGGTTTGAGGAAATCATTACATTTACAAAGTGTTGTGTGTGATGACATGGTAACATAAACTATAATCCTTGAATATTGAGTAATATTGCCATAATAAATAGTTAATATGTTGAATGAGTGTTTGAATTTACATGAAAAGTTATCATCAACTAAGTTGATATTCATGACATGGTATAGCATGAAGATTATGACTATTATTTACTTCTCCATTTAGCCAATTGTACACATTCAAGGAGTTTGAGTATAACACCAATTCTATAAGCCCATAATCCAATGCTAGTTTGAGGGTAGTGTGAATGACAAGTAATCCTACAATGTTGTTTGTGCTCCAACTAGTACCTTGCCTAAATTTCAACTTATTCCTATTAAAAATGATAAGTCTACCAGTGTCACTGCTACCTAGATTCCCCCTAGAGGTGAAATCATAGAAGGCATAAGGCTTGGAGGCATCCAGTTGAAATGGCTTAATGCATCTCTTATGCTTTCCCCTAATAGGTAAGGGAGGTAGCAGGGAGTGATTGTATTTATAAATGGTGGAATAGACTGAAGGCTTCTTGTCCTTGAATATGGATTCATTCTTGGTTATCCAAATGGCCCAGTTTATCTATAGCATAAGATTCATCTAAGCTGTAAGTGAGTCCTATGCTAAGTACTAATTTTCCTAGGAGGAGAGAAGAGTGTCACCTCCCCATCTAATACCATGAATCTGAGAGGTGGTAGCATCTTAGATGGCTCTAGTGAAAGGACAATGAGTGAATAAGTGATTAAAAAATTCTTCAGCATTTTAACATAAAAAGAATTAGCTTAGACCATTCCACCCTCTGCATTGAAGGTTATCCTAAGTTAGAACTTTATTTTTGAGTGTAATCTAGAAATGTAAAATGGTTTTGGGAGGATCCTTGATCTTCTATATACCTTTTCACCACCATGGTACTTTTGAATTATGTTATTGGGGATGTGGAGCCAAAATTTCCATCTTTACTTTGTAATCTCCATTATCTCGATTGTAAACCCAACATAAAGAATCCAACCCATGAGTGAGATGTATGTCGATAGTTAAAAGTCTATATTTATATTGTTCCCATTAGATGTTTTGTTAACCCAATAGACCAATTTTATCCATAGATAACCATTTAGACCTCCATCTATCCACCTGATTGGGATCTAAATCATTAGCTAAGGTGTGTATATTAAACTGATGTAGATTTTCCTTCAAAGCCTTTGAGAAACATTGCTCCTATCAGATACCAAAAATGAAATCCTTACTAATGTGAATATGTGATCCATCCATGGGAATCCATGCCAAATGTTTCCTAATGGTGTCAAAATATTGAATAATTACCTTCCAAAAAATAAACCCTCCATTATACTTCTTTGGGTGCATCCTGATCCATTCCAATCATGTGAGGGGTTGTATGTACTTGTGGTATATAATATCCTACCATAAACCCCTGCTATTTATGAGTTTCCAAACTCCTTTATTAGCAAGAGCTCTTAAGAATAAGTTTAGGTCTTTTCGCCCCCATCCCCCATCAAATTTTGGTTGGGAGATGGTACCCCATTTTATAAGCAGAATGCAATTTTGTTCCTTGTTGCCCATCCAAATAAATTGAGTGAAAAGTTTCCTTATACTATTCAAGATCTTTTTTGGAATAAAATCTAAGGAAAGCCAGTAGATAGGTATTGCCCCAAAGACATGTTTGATTAAAATCAGCCTCTTGATCATTAATGTTAGGTTGTGGAGCTAAAAGCTTCACTGATGTAGACATGGAGGAGGTTGATGAGAGGTTACTGAGTTGCAGAGTAACTGACGTTGGTTTGATCACCCGACATTGGTCATATACAGTGGGAAAGGCAACCAACATCGGTCATGTATCAGTTGACATTGGTCATCTCTAGCTTGACAGGGACTGACGTCGGTCACCTGTGTGGTTTTGGAACTGTCGATTTCATGAACATTTTGTTAATGAATCGAGTGTTTGCATGTTAAGAGCCAATTTTAGACTTGAAGCTGTGGATCTAATTATTGTAATTAGATGTCTAATTATTGTTTGCATGAGATCTATTTAAGAGACTCATGGGTTGTATTGTAATTTGTGCTAGAGACTAAGAGAGAAAATATTAGCTCCTTCTGTGTGTGAAGAGAGCATGGTGTGTTCCTCTTAGTGCCACAGTACCAAGTGGGGGTGCTAGTTTGGAGAATCAGAGGGGTTCTTCATGTATGTAGGATCTTGGTCAGCAGGTGTGCAAGGCCACATTTGGAGATCTACATGGTAAGTAAGATCATTGATATGTAGGTGTTCATGTGTGTAAGGTCCAAGTTTGCAAGTGTGCAGAACCAGGTTGATTTACAGGTGGCAGCAGAATCAAGGTAACAACAACACAACAGGGAGCAAGATTAGGCAGGATCTACTTGGAGTATGGTGTGTACTTGGTTATTGAGCAAAGAGGAAGGCAAGGTAGATCCTTCCATAAGTAAGATCATTTGAGTTGTAGGGTGTTGCAAGTTCATGGGAGATCTACTTAGATTAGGTTGAGTACTTGGAGTGTGTGGAGCACATGTGGAGTGCGTGGAGCACTTGTGTACTGGCAGTAGTGGATACTGACTGGTTGGAGGTGAACACCAACTCTGTGTTTGAGTTGTGTGTTGGGACCCTAAGAGAGAGAGCTTTGAGGAAAGAATTACTGTACACATGAGGTGTGGGAAGCCTCTGAGAGGTGTGAAGAAGAAGTGGCATCTTCTTTATTGTATTCTTTTCTGGATGAGTATTAATACAATTGGGTATTATCTCTCATATTCTGTGTTGTTTCTGATTTCTAGTTACTTGTTACTTCTGGTTAATTTCGCATATTCAGTTACTTGTATTTGGTAATCAATTGTGCTTCTGTGGGGTCCTAACAATTAATATCTAGTGTTTGAACCAAATCGTCATGAAAAGTTTAATCTTCTCCATGAGTCAAATCTAGTCTTCACTTTTGTAAAATCCACTTTCAGGTGGTAACTTAGATAAATTATGCCAACAATAGGATTTGGGATGAAAAAATGCAACAACAGATGGATAAGTTTAATGGTGGTAGGAGGAAGATGGAAGAATAAGATAACATATTTGTGAAGGTTGATATACATCCCAGTATTAGAGAGAAACTTTTTCAAAACCTTGTCAAGATATTTAGCTTCCTAAACTATACAATTTCAAAAGATGAGGATGTCATCGACAAATAGGGTATGTGTGATGAAAGTGTTAACATCCATCTTAATGCCCATTATATTACCTATAGTGTGCTCATGATTGATGTGTCAACTAAGGGCCTCAACAACTAGCAAAAAAAGGAGAGGGGAGAGTGGGCAACCTTACCTCAAGCCATGGGTAGGAGAGAAAAAAGTAGAGGTTAAACCATTCACAAGTACAACATAAGAAACAAATTTAAAACATTCCTCTAACTAGTTTATGAAATGATATCTAAACCCAACCTACATTAATATGAGCCATATGTAAAGCTAGTTTGCAAGATCAAAAGACTTGGAAAGATCAATTTTCAAAAGGTAGCTCTAGCTTTAGCTTTAACTATGTGTAAAGTTTCTTTGGTGGTGCCAATGGCATCATGGATATTTTAGTTATACAAAAAACCAATTGTTCAATAGAGATGTGTGTAGAGAGGATGGGCTTGAGTTGAGTAGAAATGATTTTGAAGATAATCTTGTAAATAACTTTGCAAAGGGAGATTTGTCTAAAGTGATCAAACTTATAAGGGGTGAACTCCTTGGGAATGTTTGCCATGAAGGTGGCAGAAAAAGGGCTATAAATACTTCCTAAGAAGTGAGATTCCTCCACCACTAAGAGAAGATGATCTACTATAAAGTCCTCTAAACCTAAAAAAAACTCCACTGGCCATCCATCTAGCCCAAGTTCTTTCCCCAACTGAAAAGAGTGAATAGTGTCAAATAGTTCCTAGTAATTAGATTCATAAGCAACTGATTCTATTGTTCATCTACCCATATATCAAAGAAAGTAGCTATATCCAAAATATCCTTGATATTCTCCCAAGGGGACTTAATATATATGTGTTTATAATGTGACACAATAGCCATGAAAATAGAGGGGAAATCATAACATTCCCCACTTTTAAGGTCTCTAATTTTCTAGATGGTATTTTGAGCTCTCCTAGCCGTAGTGCTTTGGTGAAATAAATTTGTGTTATCATCTCCTTCAGTTAGCCAAGTGGCCTTGATTTTCATCATCCATTTCACTTATTGCCAAGCCAAAATCCTTGCTTTCTCTTTTTCTAATCTATCTCTTGAAGCATCTTAATATTATGATCATTTAAATGGAAAGAGTCCATGTGGCCCTGTATGCCCTTTTCAACTTACAATAAAATTTATTCATTATCTTGAAATCTACTAGCCTAATATTTAGTAATAGCTTTAACTCTAGTGATATTTTTTTGGAAGTTTATCATGAAATATTCTCCCCCATCACTATTATGTTGAACCCAATTATTTTTAACCAAATATTTAAGCCTTTGTATCCCAACCAATGTGGATTGAATTTAAATGGCAAGGGAGGTTGTTTAAAGCCCTTGACCAATTCCAATTGGATGGGATGGTGATTAAATGTGTTGCTTTAGATTAGTAGTGCTATAAGAGATAAAATTAAGGAGGAGAGATTCCTTAAATATAAAATGGTCCAATCACTTTGATATACCCTATGCTCTTGTATGATGATTTGACCAAGTGGGCTCCAACGTCATGGGTGTGGATCCACCAGACTGAAAAAATCCATATAGTTTAAAAAATAGTGGGCCATGAGGTTAGCTGTATCATATGTGCCCTAAACTTTAGATATATGAGTAGTGAAATTCAGGTCCCCTCCTATAATGAGGTGAGGCAATTGAAGAATACCTATATCCCCAAGTTCATCCCAAAAACTTTGTCAATTTTGAGAGGGTACATAGACATTGAGGATATCTATTTCAATATCATGTTCTTTGGAAATAAAGATACCAAGAATGTAATTCATATAAATAATATAAGGGTGAAGATCTATATAGGCTTTCTAACCAATTGTTAATCCTCAAAAATTTCCAGCTGAACCGCATGTCAGGAAAGACCAGTTTAGGAGTTATTTCTAAAGATATTTTTTTGTAGCTTCTTTTGAGCACATAGTTTTCTATAGAATTAGAATATCAAGCTTGTTTTTAAAAAACATTCTCTTTAGGTACTATTATTTTGTGTCCATCCCAATGCCCCTCAATTTGTGGGAGATAATGATCATCTAGTAACCATTTTTGGGTTTTCTCTGCTAAGGGCCCCAAAAATTGTTTTTTGTTTCCTAGCTAGTATGTCTCATTCAACCACATCTTGGGCATGTGAGAAGAGTGTATGATGACCCCTGGTGGAATGAGTATAGAGTGCCTTATGTGCCTTTAGTCCCCTGGTGCCTATGGGTGAGTTGTGTAACTAAGATGATGCTTTTGTTTGTGATCGAGTAAGATACCTTTTCCTAGAAGATCGATAAGAGTCACTACCTATAGTGATGAGGGAAATCTCTAATGTATACTTGCATTTCTCTTTTTTCTCCTTGATATGTGTCTTATTTTCCAGCCCATCTTTAAAACTTGCATGTCTTTCCTCAGTGTTGAGTTCTCTATGTTTAGCTAGTGAATATTCCTAGTTCATGAGTCTATCTTTTATTGAGCTTGTCCCCAAACTATCTACCGATGTATAAGGGACACTATCAGGCCTCTAAAGGAATGTAGATATAAGTAGACTTGACTCCATCTTTGTTGTCTAGTTATTATGGGCTATGATAGGGGGTGTGTTATCCCTATCCTTAATGACATCCATATTCAGTTGGAAGTGGAAAGATATTTGGACGGGCAAAGAAGTATACCTTTTTATCAAAATTATCTAGAGAAAATGGGGATGTGGGACAGCCTCTAAGAGAAATATCAACCAATGGCATGTTATTGCCTCTATTGTCTACCTTAGTAATCTATTTAGATATCTTTGGGGTGGTAGGGTCTAGATCTAGTGCATATTCTAGCAATTCTTTGTGTAACTCTAAGTTATGTTTTAGCTGCTCCCCTACCTCAATATCTATATCATCTCTATTTTTATTATAAACATGCCTCTATGTTTCCTCTATTTGAGTTTTTTTGGAGCTTATGAACTATCTATACCTTGTAATCTCTGAGAATGCTTCTTATGTGTGATTGGACATCAGTTTTTAAGATGTCCATAACATTGACACTTGGAGCAGTGAAAGGGGACATTTAGATAGTCCAAAACCTAATCATATTGGTGGTCACTATAATTTATTCTAATGGATCCCAAAAAACCTCTAGAAACCTCTATTCCAGCACACAAGATTGCCACCAAAGTGTTTTCTTGGGAAGATGTCTTGTGATGGGTTTTGATTAATTTCCCAAGAGTATTCCCAATAGATCTAAAAATCTCTTCCACCCATAGTTCCAATGTAAGTCTAGGTATCTTAACCCATATAGGTATGGTTATGATACACTCTCATTTTGGGTCAA
This sequence comes from Torreya grandis, assembly GCA_037957365.1. Classification (NCBI taxonomy): domain Eukaryota; kingdom Viridiplantae; phylum Streptophyta; class Pinopsida; order Cupressales; family Taxaceae; genus Torreya; species Torreya grandis. Next base: position 948,688 of record JARHVA010002493.1, on the reverse strand, counting down.
ATCTTGTGTGCCATCTAGAAGTGGCTAATATGGCATTTCCCCAAAACCATGGTCCACCTTCCTCCAACATTCTATGATCCTTGATCCATCAAGTGATCATTACAAAGAATCCTCTAGACCTTTTTTGTAGAATATGTGCATAACCTAGGACTAGTCCAAAAGTGTTCTGAAGCCATTGAGAAAGACTTTTGTTTGTATAGTTTCATGCATTAAATCATCCAATTAGGGCTTGTTTAGAGTAATAGATGATTTTGTCCTTACACAAACTTAGGTCAATATATACCTAAGCTATAATGGTATAAATTTTGATGTATTTATATTTCCTTTGCCTAAATTTCTCGGCTTTCTCTATCACATGAAGGTTCTACTCCCTTTTTTTGTCCTATAGTATCTCTACGTGGGCATGGAGACCACTATTAGAATATTTCTATTGGATCAAAACATATTGGTTCCCTACTGAGATTATCCCTAACCCACATAAGAGGGTGTTAAAGGAGTCTCTAAGCTAGTGTGATTGAAAGGGGAAGGGATCCATTAGTGTAGTAACTTTTGATTCTTTTTCCATTTTAATGACCTTGTCTGCCTATCATTGGTATGAGATGGCTATCAAGTTGATAACACTGGAGGGAGTAAAAGGTTTATACCTTGGTATTTTATTCCTTAGACATACCCTTATTTGTTCCTACTCTAGCTCCCACTCCATCGCTCCCCCATATGTGTGTGTGTGTGTGTGAGTGTGTGTGTGTGTGTGGGGGGGGGGGGGGGGGGGGGGGAGGGGGGGGGGGGGGGTGTTTGTCGAGGGAGGTGATCGATACATGGATTTATGTGACTAATAGATACATGGATAATTTCCAATAGCATAGTCCATATATATATATATATATATATATATATATATATATATATATATATATATATATATATATATATATATATATATATATATATATATATATATATGTATGTATGTATGTATGTATACTTATATATATAAGTATATGTGTGTGTATGTATACTCATCAGGCTTTAGTGAGAAACTATATTAGTATTTCATATGAGAAATGAATATACTTGTTTAATCAAATTTCAGATTATGTTTTCGATTGGATTTATTTGGCTTTAAATTCAATGAATTTATACATACAGGGGAAAATTATAGTTTTAAACTCTCAAATATGTTATTTATTCTTTTATCAAACATACTTGTTTATATATGGATTTGGGAACCTTTGGTTTATTCACATTAAGTAACTCGGGTATGAGTAGGTGAACAACTGATTGTAGATTATGCATCCACCATTAGGCATATAAATATACTCAAAACTATTAAATTATTCATGGAAAAGTTTAGATATAATTATGTTAATTGTAAATATGAACTACACATATATTTGAGTGTGACTATGTATTGTTGTTAATCAAATTTGTTTTGAACTGTGTAAGAGTTTTGCTCAATAAATAGAGGGACTTGATATATGGGTTTAATTGTATATTTTTGCATAGTTTCATTTGGTCAGATGTGTGTAATGATTATAATAACAAACCTGATTGGGTATAGTTGATTGTGTGTTTATATTTATTCATTTGTATTTAATTTAAATGGCAAACTTAAAATGATGATTTGGTATATTTTATTTAATAGTTTTGGATGGATGAATGAGTAGTTGTGTTTGATAGTCAAAACTTTGTGTGTTTTAATTATGAAGGACATTTGAAATTACTCAATTACAAAAAAAGGGTTATGGGGCCTTTGTTTGATAATTAACTATATACTTAGTGTATACATTATACTCTAAGATGAATGATAGTGGATGTTGTCTTAGGAGTATACTGTATAAAATGAAGTATTTATGATGTATGTGTGAATTCAAATATATATATATATATATATATATATATATATATATCAATGCATACAATTGTGTTTTGTATAAAAGTGTGATTATCATAACAGTGCACAAATGTTGTTGTATATATTTTAATTTTTGTATAAAAGTATTTAAGGGTTTAAATATAAAGCATTTATGATGTTTTGGACTGGCTTTTGTTATATATGGAATATAAACAATTTATTAAGCTTGTGATATAATGATTGTTTCATGGAGAAATACCATTATAAGTTGTTTTGTGGTTTAAGTAATTGGCATTCAAGATAAATAATTACCTGAATGATATGTTATTGAGGATTATTTTTGAATTTTGTTTGTTATTGGTAATAAACTAGATGTTATAGATTAACTGCATTTAATTTGACAGACTAAATGATTGTATGTGATATTTTTGTACTTAACATAATTTTTATTAGCTAAAGGTAAATATTTTGAGTGAATATATTGATTTTAATATTATTTATATTTTTACCGAATCTCACATTCATGACCCTAAATAAGTAGTGGATGGCTTCCAATGGATTAATTAGCACCATCAATGGAAGATGAGATGTCATCCAATTCAGTGGTATGTATGAAATTGATTGATCCTTGAGATCATTTATTTTTGAAAACTTTGGCCAAAGTAATGTTCTGGTTAAATATTGTCATTTCATATGTTGATATAGTTTTCATATTTGTGTGATATTATATTATAATGGATTTATTTATGGTACACATTATGTATTATATATCTTTAACACATGGGTTCTAGTTTGTTACTCTGGATTCCCACACTATCATTATCTACCCATCTGTGAAAGGAGGGCCATATCCTTATTTGGGAGATAGTATGGGTGATATATGGTCTATGGTTGGTGTAAAAAAATTATTGGATGATGTTTTCCCTCCCATCTTGATCACTATAATAGGGACTACACTTGCGATTATAGATGATTGATACTTGAGTCATGGAGACTGTTGATTTGTGGAGACTATGTTCCGTGCAGCTTTGTATAATGTTTTATCATTTGAGATATTATTATGTACTATTAAAAAATATAACATTTATACATTATACTTCTACAATAGTGGTTGTAATGTTGTATTAATTTTGGATAAATTTTTACTATTTCATTTATGATTAGATGTAGTATTTATTGGTTATTTAATATTATTCATGATTGTTAAATCTATTCATAGAAATCCTTAGCTAAGTGGATTAGCTATAAACATTTTGGTTAAATAAATTAATATAGTTAGTTAAATATCATTAATTAGGTTTTTTTGGGTGAAATTTATATGATGAATTTGTGTAATTAATTTTTAAAAAAAATTACTGTATTCTAGTAAAACCCAGTGGGGTTGTTACAAGTTTATCCAAGATAATTTGTTTGCCCTATTTGAAACATCCTTGAATGAGGGTTGAAACATGTTTAAAAAAGATTTAGTGTCTAAATTTAAGTCCCTAATTAATCAACATCTTACAACCATTCATATATAATTGAACCACCTTAGAGGGCACAACAACATCCAAACATAGGAAAACCATTCCAAGGATCAAATTGCACCTACCAAATATGGAAATATGTTAGTTTGATGGTATGTATGTAACCTCATGGATAAGTCTCATGGAATAATATTAAGCTTCATAATATACTAAGGAATCCAATGGCTGACATATCCTTACTACATCTAGAATATAAATCTTATCAGTGGTAGCAGTGGATGATGAGTGAAAATAAAGAGAAGGTTCTTAGTTAGGATGAATTGAATAAGGACTTAGTATACCACTATGAGTTTCCATATAAGGGAAGTTATTTCACCCAATTAACAAATTTAAAATAAATAGGATTTGTAGCTTAATATAACACTAAGTATATGAGATTGGCAATCCAAAATGCATAAGTGATACCTTATCAGAGACTCTAATTTTAATTTAGTGGACTAAATGAGTAAATTAATCATGATGCTCATTTTTTGGAACCATTTAAAATTAGGAAAGTGATGCAACAAGCACTACACATTGAATTAAAAAACTCTACTACTAAGAGATTCATGCAAGGTCAAACTATGTGATGGAGAGATATAAATGTGATGAATATTGTTACCAAGCTCTTTCCTTAATACGAGGCATAAAAAGAGAAAATACATATATTTCATTTATGATGGTAAACTATCTAGAAGACATAGGTGTGCTAGTGACGAGAAAACATTAATGGTTATTGAGAATGAGATTTTGGAGGAAGAAGAATTAACTATTGAAGAACCAACAATATAATAGGTGCATGAAAATTTTGATTAAGAATAAATCCCTACTATCTTGTTCCATGCATAAAATGGGATAAACACACATAAAACACTCAAAGTGGTTGGTTATATTAAAAATAAGAAGGTGCTAGTTTTTATCGATATAGGGAGCACCCATAAATTCATTAACATAAAATTATTTAATGAGCTCAACTACTTTGTGTATTTAGTCTCTAATTGTCAAGTTATGATTTTTAATGGGAAGTAACTCTATTTTGGGGGTAAATGTCATTATATCAAACTATCAATGGGGGAATATCAATTTGATTAATAAATGTTTTCCCTCTTGATTGGGGAAGCAGATGTAGTTTTAGGAATGTAATGATCTAAATAGTTGGGAACAATGTCTTTCAATTTTTAGGGATTATTCATGGTTTTCAGTATGAATGTGTAGAGACTAAAATTAACATTTGATGTTAAATCAATGTACTTGTGACCACTCCTTACACACACTTAAGCTATACTCAATTTCATAGTTTTAAACTACTTTTCCTCTAATTTATATGAATGAACCTATATACTTAAAAAAATCTAATGTTGAATATTACTATTCCTCATTCCAAGTAGCCCAAACACATTATTGGACCAATTCATACTTATATTTTAGCTATCTCTATTTCTCATATGAAATTTCTCTTTTAGGACAATCCTATAGGCCAATAATGTATGAATCTACCATTTTCATTTGCCTACCAATTAACAACTAATTTCACAAATTAAAATTCATTAAAATTGGTCATCTCACATGTTTTATAATCTTAATTTGAGAAAATCCCCAAAATAATACTATATAAACATGATGTCTACCCATTTATTCACTAGATGGAAAGAGGCTCCCATAATTACAAATTTTGAATATATTCTAACTACACATTAAGAGGAAAGTATATATTTTTATCAATTCTAAGTGCATACAATACAAGTAGCCCTGAGCTAAGTCTAAATATAATAATGAGGTCATGAATCACTATTTTAAGAACTTAATCACACAAGGATTGTACCAACATATAAAATTTCACCAATGTTGTACATGACATCATAGCATAGGAGAAACATACAGAGTTTGATCTCTCTTTGAGGTGTTGGTATGTAGACCACGCTCAATACACAGGGTGTTGAGGTCAAGCACAACCCAATCCCCTTGCTTTTTTCCCTCATTTAATAGTATTTAATCCTCCTTATCATTGAAATAGGGTTTTTATTGAATAACAAGGTACACAATGGCTCTCACAGTGAAGTAAAATATCTACATATACACACATAATACACAAGTGAAGGTACACTAATCAAAATTTGCATAGAGTAAAAAAGCACTGATATATGTCAATGCACTATACAGATAACACCACAGACTAACTTAATTTAAACAATATAGCCTTGTCCCAGGATAATGTGGAGCCTTATTACTAATTCAAAATAAACTTACATAGCCTCATAGTCATTTTTGAAACACTATAAACTCATGTTCAATTAATTTAACTATTTCTTAGTAATTTCCCCTTTTAGCATATTTATAAAATTAGAAGTTTCAAATCAGTCATGTATTTATTATATATTTTATGCATTCAGATTTACTCATTTGTTTGTCATAATTAGATTAATACTCTCTTAATATCCACTTTTGGTGAAATATATTGGTGAACCCATTTATTATTAAATATTACAAAACCCTAATCATTCAAGTTTTTAGGGTTTATTTCATTCTTTTTTATTGTTTCCAATTACTATATTAGGGATTTTAGATTTAGTAAATTCTTTGTTAACAACAATATTTCAAGTTTCTCTTTCATACTTTATGAAATATAAGAAAGTTGTTTATACCTTTGTTATAATAAGCGTTAGACTAAGTGGTATTCAAGTTCAGCATACCCATAATTCATTTGCTAAAGCACATAAAATGGATAAGAACAAGGGCATATCAGGGTCTTTAAATAATAATGAACATGTTGAATATGAAGAAGTGCATGATAATATTTTAGAGAAAAAATAATATAACTAGGACAACATTAACACTCAGAATACTCAATAAGGATAGGATGGGTGTTCAAATTGCAAATAGGAGATGAATAGGGTGGAAAGAAGATAGAAAAAAAATGTAGGTGAATGGTAGAGCCAATGGGGTTGCATGTGGTCTACACTATTAGACCATTAGTGATATGCAAGAAGGAATCAATGGACTATAATGGATTTTACTCATGATCTGCATATCATAGCCATCAATATAATTTGATGCATAAAATAATGAATGGAATGTATAGATAGGTCTATGACTACATGTTCTAATACCACTAATGGGATTAACTCCATAATGGTGAAGAGCCAAAGGCTCACAAATGTGCAAAATCATAAAAAAATTTGTCAATCAATCAACTTAAATATTTATTAATCATGAACATTGCAAATATATAAAAAATGTCCTATAACTATTCTTCTCAATAATAGTTTAATTATTCTAAAAACTAACAACTAACATGCCTCAAATCTCTCTATGTCATATATTAGTGCACGGTTAAAACAATGTGCTAATAATACAAGGTAATATAGGTGTATATTAACACATTTATTTTTTCTCAATAATAATATGATCACACTAAATAATCCAAACATTATATTTATTTTCACATGTCAGGACTAATTCCTACAAAAATCCTTAAAACACTATTAATGTCATTGACCATGATTAACACTTACAATTATTTCTCTCCCTTTAGGCCTACCATACTAATACTCAAACCCCAATAAGAGCCACACCATATTCCCTAGTTTATGGTACAAAATTTATTCTCCATATTAGGATCGAGTTATCTTCCTTACTATTTCATTGAAGTATATGATTGATGATGAGGAATATAAAGTAGCTCAATTGCAAGAACTAGAACTACTTGCAAAAAAATGGATAGCTACCTTGAATAATCTCACAGCCTATCAGAATAGGTTATGCCATAACTATAACATGCACATCAAGCCAAAGGAGTTTACACTTGGTGATCTTGTGCTAAAAGAGAATCATAAAAATACCAATGGAGTGCATGAAAATAAGGGCAAATTTAAGCCTAATTAGCTAGGACCATTCAATATTACATCTAACTATGTGTATGCACATAATATTTTCAAACTTTATCAATCATTGATGCTTTGTATCTTACAAGAACTTGTCGAGTCTCAATCTCTCTGAGTGCATACTTTAATGGGTGCACTGGGAAAGGGTTGGGTAGATCATTGGTGCTTTATAGGAGTTTAATCCCTTATTTCCACTTGCTATCAATCCAACTAGCTCCTAAATCACATTCCCCTAAGCTTTGCCTCTTATTTTTCACCCTCCTCTAGTCATTTATCACCTTCATTAGCCTTTTCCTTAACCTAAACCCTTTTTTGGTAGTTTACATGACATAGTCAGCCACATCAACCTTGTAATGCTATTCATAAAACTTATTAGGGACTACGTCGACCCATAACTGACTTAGTTCATGATATAGTTTATTTTTGTCAATTACAATACTAGGTTGACCTTGTCGGCCTAAACTTTTGGAATAGTTTAGGGTTATATCTACCTATATAAACACATTCATCTAGCCATTTTTAAAGGAAGAGAATAATAAGTAAGATATATTACACATCTACTTATTTACTATTCTACTTGAGGATCAATCTTAAGGTTTTTATACTTGATTTTGAGATACAAATCTTGCCTTACAGAAATGTCTTTTGGATATGTTGATAGGTTTCATAGCCTAGAGATTATTTATCCTTTTCATCCTTAGATACCACAACAACCTCTTGAAAATCACCTTGGCCAAGGGAGAGATTGAGGCTCGATGGGTTTGTCTTCAAAGGTAAGTATTCCTAACTTTGTTCCTCTTTTGTAAGAGTAGATAGATATACATCTATACTTCTCTTTCATGAATTATGATTATGTATACATTGATGTGAGTATATATCCTCTATACATGTTTAATTTTAGTGTTTATTACCCCCACTTTGTGCCATAAGCTTTGGTGAGTGCTATAGTAGATTTTACTTTACTTGATATTAGTTTAGTGAATATGAAAACATGGGACCTAGTTAGGGTTACTGCATAGTTTTACTTGACTTGAGGATTTATAACCCTCCCTAGTGATATTATTTATGGTAAGAGATCACTTGGCTAGGTATAGTAGATCCATATTAGTCATGATCCTAATTATCTAATGTATCCCTAATTGAAAGTGTAAGTAAAATTTATCTTCTCCAATATATGATTGATGTGTATAACTATTGCATTTTCCATTACATACAATCTAGTGAACCTGACTTGAATCTAACCCTTGTATATTTTCTTTCATGCTTTCATTTCTCTCATTTCATTATGTTTCTATATTTATGATACTATGTCAAAGTAGTTGGTATAGTTATAACTTTTATGCATAGGTTTAACACATATTCATACCAAAATAACTATATTATTTCTATGTAGGTATTCATTACATATAATTTATTGGTTTGAACATGTCAACATAGTACTCTTATTTAGTCCTAGATAAAAAACTAGGTCAAATAGGTCAACTTAGTCTTTGAATCAGCATCTAGATCAACAAACTAGGTTGAATAGGTCAACTTAGTCTTTTAATCAGCATCCAAATTAGTAAACCAAGTCAAATAGGTTGACTTAGTCTCTCAATCAGCATCTAGATCAACAAACTAATTCAGACGGATTGACTTAATCATTTTATCTTACTTCAACATAGGGTTTTGTAGAACTAGGTCAAACATGTCAACTTAGTTTGTAGAATTTGAAATTAGCATTCAAGGCCCTTCAAAAAAAAATTTAAAATCCTAATCATCTTCCAACCCACCAAGGTTCCTTTCTTTCTCTCTATAAATTCATTACTTCATTATAGTTATATTTTGTGCAAGTTTGAAGTCTTTAAAACTGTAACCCTACAACAAACTAAGTCAACTTGGTCACCTTAGTTTTATAGTTTATCTTTTTTTTAAAAGACTGAGTCAACTTGGTCAAATATATTCTTAAAAACTCTTCCACAAAATAATAGTGACCCAGTCGACTTTGTTCTATACTATTTACATATAATGATGTTTGAATTGACTTTTTACCTTTCTTAACTTGTGAAGTAATAAATATTTGCTAGTAATTAATGCACACTTTCACTTTCAACTGTTTGCATGCTTAGAGTAGCTCATATAGTATAATTAGGTGGTTTTTCAAATTAATGTTTAGTTACAATATTCTACTTTTTTTACACACACTACCAAATCACACAAGACTCAAAACAGATTTAATATTTATATTCCCAAGGCATACCTACTTGTATTTCATCACTAAGGGGGAAGTCGACTTGGTTTTCTGGCCAAGTATAAATACGTGGTTAATGATATATATTGTCAAAGAACCCAACACCTTTATCATTTTTGGATTATGAAATGAGGGAGTAATCCCCCATACCAAGCTAGTATCATTGCCAACACAGATCCCTTTCATTCTAAACATCCTAAAACCATCCATAGATTGCTTTCTAGTTCCTTATTTTTAGCTAACTTTCCTACCACACTTAAAACAACACTTTTTAATAATATAATAACACATAAAATAACCACTTAGTTATCATTTATTTTTTAGTTGATTATTTTCTCTCTCTTCATTATGTGTTGTATTATAAAAATTTACATTGGCCAATATTGGTGCAAGTTTTTGTGTTGTGTGCCCTAATTAGATCACTCAGATTAATCCAATTATTTGTATGTGCTTCCATTTCTTGTTTCAATCATATTTCAAATATTTTCCTTTTTTAGCACAGTATCATTCTATCTAGTATAGTCTCTTACAGACTATGTTTCTCCTTATCTATAGTACTAGGTCAACATATTTGACCCTGTATCCTTATCTACCTCTTGTATTATAGTACTAAGTCAACTTGATTGACCCTATATCCTTATCTACCTTTTGTCTAGTAGTACACAGCCAACCTAGTTGACTTTGTACTCTCCTCAACACCTTTATTATGTCCCCTTCTCTCAAATGAAACATATGTAGGAGACCCTTAGCCTATATAATTTCCATAGGCAAATTCAAATAATAAAGGAGAATATTAGAGAGGGTCACTAATCATCTATTACTATTCACTAGAACTATTCACAAAAACACTATTCATTATCACTATTCATGGTGATATGGCAAGTGATGCAGGAGGTGATGTAGTAGTGAGCTGGATTATGAATGAGGTGGCATGGCCCACATAAGAATATTTCATGGATCAAGAACATGTGCTTAGAAAGAGACATCTTACTCCACTTGGGAGACAAAATAAATTCACTTTATTTGGTCACATGGGTTGTCCTTGATGGAAAAGGAAAGGTTGGTGAATTTTCATGTGGCTTCATGTTGAAGGCATGTGGAAGGGTCAAAAAAGAAAAGTTGGCACATTTTTCATGAGGGTACTTGTTGTAGGATTGTGGAGAAGTTAAAAGTGGGTTATTAAGATCATATTTGGCACATGTGTGCATATGGTGAATAGTAATTGAGTCCTAATCATTTGATTATATCACATGTGTGAGGAAGAGGACACTTTAGAGGCACATGGGAAAGTGGGAGACCAAAATTCAATTCAAGGGATCAACATGTGATCTACCTTTTGACTAACTTTAAGCCCAAGATAACCTTTCACATGGCTTACTATTCGATGGCACCAAATTCTCTTTCTCCTCTCTTCTTAATGAAAATGTTATATATTAGCATGTTCTTCATTGTAAAAAGGATCGTTTGCCAATTATAAATAAAATTCATGTCTTATGACATTATATGAACTTATGTTCATTCATATTCTTTCTTGGATGAAAACCCATTGAAGAAGAGGATTCAATAATGAAACCCCTTGGGTGCTTGTTGGATCAAAGGATGAAAACCCTATGGTTCATGGAGCTGATTTCATCTATAGATTGTAATTGATATTCAAAGAGTTTATAGATTTTAGTGTAGTTTTTGGTAATATCTCTATGTGTATATGAGATCTTATTGTTGATGTTTTTTAATATTCCTTTCATAAGCATTCAATATATCATATTTTTGTTGTTTATCATCTATGTTACAAAGATTTCATTCCATAAGAGTATTTATTTTCATCACGTTGTGTTTATTCCAAAGTTGTTGAAGTTGGAATTTTAGATTTTTAGCATATGTTCATAAATATCCCATTTGGATTATTATAGTGGTATCATAGTTGTGTATCCTACCATCCTATTGGGAATTTAATCCTTGTTTTAGTTTTTTTGTTGATTGAATAATGGGAGGATCATTAAGATTCTTCACAAATGAAAAATATATAGATAAATGGGAATAAATGTGGATCCAAGAACAAATGATCACTACAATTCAAAGGTGTCTAGATGACATGAAAAAATCATTTCCAACCACAACATCTCAAAATAAAGAGGTTACATTTTTAGTAAAAATAAAAAATGTAGTAGAGTTTGTAAACTATATATTGGATAGTAAGCATAAACAATATGGTAGTCTATCTGATAAAAATAAGGTAGTTATATATTTACATGATTATTTAACCATTTATTAAAAAAATTATGATAAAACAATACACAAACAAAAATGTGATAGTTGAGCAAGAACTAGAACCTCAAAGTTGTTCATGTAAGTGTACATAAAGAGGAAAAAATATGATTTCAAGGGAAAAAATAATGGAACTAGAAGCACTCCCTGTCTTAGAAGATGATGGTGAGGTGACATCAAAAGAAGATCCATAATATTGCATTCTTCAACAAGAACCAAAATCATTCCATGCCTTAGAAGATGATGGTGTGGAAGATATGGAGGAAGAGATTTGCTTATAGTGAAAATAAAAAGTAGAACCAGAGAGATTTCACACCATATAAGTGAAATAATAGGGTCCATGAGAGATGATGGAGCAAGAGCAAAAAATATCCCACCTGCATAAAGAAGAATTCATAGCAAAAAATGTTAAAAGAGGATCCTCTCTTATAGATTTACAAGAAGGATAAAGAGTGACCATGTTGATTAATAGTGGGGATACCCATAATTTCATTAATGAAGACTTGGTAAAGAGGAGGAGACTTGAAGAAAAAAGTTTTGAAGGCTCCAACATCATTGTAGCTAATGGGTACAATATACCATGCAAGAAAAAGATTCATAATCTTGATCTAGACTTGAGACACCATCAGGTTCATAATGACTTTTATGTCATTGGTTTAAGAGATATTGATATGGTTTTGGGTGTGTAGTGGCTACATTTTATAGGAGAGTACTCTAAAAATCATGGGATTATAGAATTCAAGTTTAAAACTAAAAGAAAGGAGATGTTTCCAAAAATAATTACCAATGGAGCCTCATAAGAGGTTACAACTAGAAGAATGGAAAGGCTATTTCATAAAATCCAAGTCTCATGGGTTATTAGTTACTTCACAATGGCACAATATCCTTCAAAAGGTAATAATGTTTCAATGGATGTTGATATACAAAATATTTTGAATAAACATAGAATGGGTTTTAGTGATAACCCTCCAGGATTACCTCCAGAGAGTGGATTTTAGCATATCATAGAGATGGAACCTAGATCAAGGCCTATCATGACTACACCATACCACTATCCAAAAATTTATGAAGAGGATATTGATATGGTGATAAAGTAACTACTTCATATGAGGTACATTATACCCAATTCTAGTCCTTTTGCATTTTTTGAAGTAATAGTGAATAAGAAGGATTGTACTATGTGGATGTGCATAGATTACAAATCACTAAATAAGAAGACAAGCAAGAATATATACCAATACCCAGGATTAGTGAGTGGATTTATGATTTACATAGTGTTGTATTTTTATCAAATATTCTTTTTAGGTATCAATATCATTACATATACATGAGAAAAGAAGATATTCATAAGGTTGCTTTCTGGTGTTACTTTGATTACTTTAAATTTTTGGTTATGCCATTGGGGCTTAGAAATGAACTAACTACATTCCAAATTGGTATCAATAAGGTGTTGGGTAAGCATTTGATAAATTTTATTTTAATCTTATTGGATGATATTTTGAGTTACAATATAAGTTGGAAAGAACATCTTAAGCATTAGGATATAGTTTTGAGTATTTTTGAAGAAAAATCATTCTTTACTAAGATGTCCAAATGTGATCTTAGATTGACTAAAAACCTATACTTGAGCCATGAGATTAGTGCTAAAGGATTTCAATGGGATATATAGAAGATCTAATCCATTCAGGGTTGGCCACCCCCTACAAATCTACCACCACTTTAATATTTCATTAGGTTATGTAGTTATGACAGGAAGTTTGTTAATAGGCTTTCTCAGCTTGGAGTTCCTCCTACTCCATTGACAAAGAAGGGAGCACTAGAGTGGATAGAACAAGCACAAACTAATTTTGAGAAATCAAAGAAGGTAATAATTTCCTCTATAGCTATAGCTATTCCATATTTCTCAATTCCTTTTATTGTAGAGTGTGGTGCTTCATGTGTTGGATTTGAGGTTGTCCTATCTCAAAGAGGACATCCCATAGCTTTCAAAAGTTGAAAGCTAAAGGGTCATGAGAGCAGGATACAAATAGATGATAAATAAATGTTGGCTATGGTGCATGATTTATAGAAATTCAGGCAATATCTGGTATATGGAAGGTTTGTTGTTTAAATTCTTTCTAAGCCAACAAGGGTTTAATGATATAAAATAGAAGTGGATAAGTAATCTACCAACATATAATTTTGGAATTGAATATGTTAAGGATAATATAGTAGTTGATGCACTCTCTATAATTCCTACACTTTATCATATTCTTACTATTTTTATAGATTAGAAAATTTCTATCTTGGCTCAGTATGCTAAGAATGCATTTAATGCTGACATTCTTGATGGATTGGAGAAAGATGATAGGTACTTAGTGAAAGATGGGTTGCTCTCATTAAAAAACATAGTATTCATTATTCCTAAATCAAAGCTTAAAGGGAAAATGCTAGAAGCATTTCATGATGCCCCATTGGCAGGACATTTAGGTTTCTTTGAAACATACAAATAGATTAGAAATAGATTTTATTGGAATGATCTAAAGGAGGATGTTAATGTGCATACCAATGAATGTTTGACTTTCTAACAAGATAAGGGAGCAGCAGAGTTACTAGTAGGTCTGTTATAACCACTTCCCATTCTGAGAGAAGGATGCAAAGGTATCTACATGGACTTCATTATGGGACTATCCAAGGTACAAGGCAAAAATTTTAGTTTTTTTGAAGTAGATAGATGGACTAAATATGCATATTTATTTGCTAACTATACTAATTTCAAATAACATCAAGTTGTTTATTTATTTCTCAAAGAAGTCTTCAAATTACATGGGCAAATAGAGAGTGTAAACAAGTGGATTGAAGGGTATGTCTTACTTCAACAGGTAGCTTAGATCAAGTGGATTAATATGGGGAAATATTATTATAGTACAATTCACCACATGTCTATTGGTATGTCTCCATTTAAATAATTTTATGGTTATGATGCAGTAACATTTCTTGATTTGATATTCTTATTGAGTAGATTACCTACAACAAGTGACTTGGTTAACCAAAACTAACATATCCTAAGATTTTTGAATAAAAGGTTATAGAAAGTATAGAATCACTAGTAGATTTATGTAGATAGGAAAAGGATAGAATGGACATTTGAGTTGTATGATATGGTGTACCTGATATTTCAACTCTTATTTTGTACCCTCTTCTAGTCATTTATCACTTTTATTAGCCCTTTCCCTAACCTAAACCCCTTTTTGGCAATTTATATGACATAGTCAGCCATATCGACCTTGTATTATTATTGACAAAGCTTATTAGGGACTAGGTCAGCCAATGGCCAACCTAGTTCATGATCTAGTTTATTTTTCTCAATTACAATAATAGGTTAATCGGGTTGACCTTGTCGGCCTAAAATTTTGGAAGGGTTGAGGGTTAGATCCACCTATATAAATACATTCATTTCACCATTTCTAAGGGAAGAAAATAATAAGAAATATTACACGTATACTTAACCACCATTCTACTTGAGGATTAAGCTTATGGTTTCATACCTTATTTGGAGATATGAATCTTGTCTTATGAAGAAGTCTTTTAGATGCATTGATAGGTTTTATATCCTATAGTTAATTTTTTCTTGTCATCCTTACATACCACAACAACCTCTTTTGAATCACCTTGGCCAAGGGAGAGATTAAGGCTCAGTGGGTTCATATTCGAAGGTAAGTATTCCTAAATTTGCTCCTCCTTTGTCAGAGTATATAGATATGCATTTATACTTCTCTTCTAAGCTTAGGATTTTTTATACATTGATGTGAGTAAATGTCTTCTATACATGTTTACTTTTTGTGTTTTTTACCCCCACTTTGTACCACAAGCTTTGTTGATCACTATATTATATTTTTATTTACTTATTATTAGTTTAGTGAATATGAAAACATAGAACATAGTTAGGGTTAGTACATAGTTTTGCTTGATTAGAGGCTTTGGAATGATCCATAGTGCTATTATTTGTGGTAAGATATCCCATAGCTAGGTGTACCATATCCATATTGGTCATGACCTTGATTATCTAAAGTATCCCCAATTAGAAGTGTAAGTAGGATTTATCTTATTTGAGATAGGATTGATTTGTAGATCTATTGAATTTCCCATTGCAAACACTTTGGATCTGGAGCATATAGGTTGGCTACACTAGAGGAGTAATAATTAAATGATCCCATGAATATTATGCATCTCAACCACTTTTATGAATATTACGCATCTCAACCACTTTTATGCTTGATTTTCTTGAACATTGTCTATGAGGACCCCTACTTGGGAATAAGTCTTGTCATCTTCCCTTCATGCCATTTTCTTAATTATATCAGTCCCTCTTGTTTCGCTATCCTATTATCATCTTGATCTTGATTCTCATCTACAAGTACAATAGACATATTTATGTATTATATTTAAATAAATACTTAGTAGATAATGTGGATTTGGTCACCATCATCACATCCTTGAAAGTAATATCTCAGAGCATCTTGACATGGTTTTTCTACATGGTGGTCCATGAAATTGTATCTTTCAAATTTTACCAAATACTAGACCATTAATATCAATTTGTTATTTTTGTATCTCAACATGTTGTTGATTAGTAGTATCTCTCACTATAGGTTAAACTGTAATTACCTAAGGTACATTTATACTATGTAGGAAGCACGTAGTTTATGAGGTCAACTCGATCACCCCTATTCCATGCCCACACCATTTTTCAAGTATTTTAAGCCATGCTATCATTGTTTTGTGAGTCAATAATTTTAACCCCTTCCCAAGGTTTATTTTTCCTTTGCTATATGATTCCATTGTATGTATGTTTATATCCCTTTGTACATCCTACTTATTAATTAGTCATGTAAATACCTTATTCTGGAAAAGGACCTACTATATCCATAGGAGATATAAAGCCATAAAAACATCCTAAAACCTTGAAAACTTCCAAAAATCCTAAAAATCCTAAAATTTTAAAAAATAGGCTTAAAATCTCCATGAGTGATATAAAGTCACAAAACCTTTTATACAAATTGTCATCCTAATCACAGAGTTGCCTTTGTTCTTACTCTAGGTGACCTTATTTTCCTAGGTGGGAAATTTTTATCTTGCCACAGTCATTCATAGTTACTTTTCTCCATTATCCTCTCATTTCTAGGAAAACTACATTTGGCCTGAGGTTTGCATGAACTATATAAATAGTGCTTAGATGCATGGGGCAACACTTTCACCATTTTGTGAGCTAATCATTTGTACACTCTCACTATTTTGTGAGTCCATTCCCTTTTCTTCTATAAAATACTTCTCATCTCTTAATATTCTCATTCTTTTTATCTTATTTCCTAGGAGAACTACATTTGGCCTGAAGTCCATTAGAATATATAGTTAGTGTCCACTTGTATAGATAATTTAAAGATAGCTCAGCCACTTCCTTCCTCTTCTTCTATCTCCCCTTCCATTCAGGTTGCCATATTATCCTATCGATTGTCCCCTAGAGCTTAAAGGAAAAAAATTCAAGAGTAACACCTTATTATCACACATGCACCAATGGTTAGTTAGACACCTTTTGTTGATTTTATTTTCAAATTTGTATATGTGTGTGTTTATTTAATTTTCATGGTCATTGCCTTGACTCAATCCATTATACCAATAGGGTCATCATCACGGTGCTTCTTGTCATGTAGTTGTACTTGAGTCCATTCATTGACATACTTCATCATTACCACCATAGTTGTTATCATTGGTGTTTTGTTGGTGATTATCTATTGGATCAAAGGTCAGTCCTTATGCACATTACATCCCAATCATCATGGTATTTTATATCATGATGCATAACATCATGTGCTACATCAAAAATCAAGTACTAGATGTCTGACTAGCAATATCGCAACAATAAATCTCCTTATCTACCAATCCAAAACCAAACAATTGAATCATATAGCTAATCTCTATGTTACTCATGACACACCTACAAATGAACATATAAAAAAATCATAACCTAATTATCATCATTATCTAACCATTATCTCATTAATGTTTAACCATTATTATCTTTTTCCAATCATTTATTTCATTAACTTTAAGCACTCTCATGTGCCTAATTTTCTGTGTCTTATTCATTATTTGAATAGTCACTATACCATTGCACCTATATTTGTGTCATTCATCTTATATTTAATATGTGTACTAGTTAATTCCTTGATCTATGTTTGCCACTCAATCAAAAAACCATTTAGACTAATAAATAATCAAATCCACCCTACTAGGGTAAATAATTTAGACCGATAAAAAATCAAATATGCCCTACTAGGGCAAACCTTTAATCAATTAATCCCGCCTTTTTGGTCAATTAAATCAATTTTATATTATTCTAATTCCAATCCCACATCTTTCACTCTTTTTGGGTATGTTAACGTGTGTCACTTATGTTGGAATGCATCCTTCCCACTTTCCCCCCTTTGTGGCAATTCAATCAATCCAGTATTTCTTTTAATTCTAAGCATGTAGCTTTCTCCTTGTTTGGGGTATGTTAAAGTGTGTCACTTATCTTTATATGCATCCTTCCCACTTTCCCTTACCTTGGGGCCATTAAATTATTCTATTCTCAAACATTAGAAATAAAAACATGTAGTCATTCGCTCAAATGGATTGATTTTAGCCACATGTTCATTTCTCTTATTATTACTTCTTCTCATTTTTTAGATCCCATCCATGTATTTTGTCCCTACATGTCCTCTCAAAGGGGCATCATGGGTCACTAATTATTTCTTCATCTAAATTTTTAACTTCTTTATAACAACATTTTCATTCTTTTACAAGATGTTACTTTGTCTATGTCTTGCAAAACCTTCTCAAATAGGGGCAAAATGTAGCCACTTTATTTTCATCACTTCCATTTTGAAATTGCAATTATAATGAATGTCCCTAAATAACACACAAATATAGTCAAAAATTATCAATTAAGCCAATTATTTACACAATTTGATTGGGTAAATGCATTGTATTTCAACATCTAATTCAAATCAACATCCTGAATAAAATCAATCCTTTACAAGTGTTATTACAATAAATTGAAAGAATATTTGATTGGAAAAAGAACATTGCAAAAATCAACTAGGCTTATAATTATTTATTAATCCTACTTATTCAAATCTAATCTTCTTATAATGGAAACATTCCATGGTTTTGGAATTATATTTTTTCTTAAAAATAAAATTACAAATATCACCTCATCTTGTGACATCACAAATGTAAGTTAATGGAATGGAGTGGATTCTAGTAAAGGTGGTCAATTACATGGCCACTTACACACTCTCTTACACCTCTTATAGAGCCTCTTACACACTCCTCTCTTACATGGCCTATGATACACTTTAAGAGGACCAATCATTGCACTTTTCTTCCAAAATTACTTTTACACTCCAAAAAGGTCTTAAATGAAGTTTATTACACACTCCATGTGTGAAATAATGAATTTGAGGGTTCCTTATCCACCCCCCATTTAGGGATGAGATGGATGATTGAAAAATATCCCACAAGGATATAAATAAAATGGGTTCACCTTCTATTTTAGCAAGCTCTCTTGAACTAAATTTACTATGCCAAAATTATACTAGAGCTTCACATTTCTTCTAGAACCGATTCTCAAAGACATCAAGTAGACAAGGGGAAATATTTCCCACATGTGGAGTTGACATTTTCTAATATATATAGTATACAAATTGATCACATACCTATTTATACCAACAATAAAAGGAGTCTCCAAGGTATAATGTGTTTTATATACTTTTTTAGTTGATTCACCTCGTGTTTGACCTTGCTCAATCCTAGTGGATAGGCTTAGATGTTATGTTATTCAAGTTGTTTTTTATTTTACTCACTAACAATGATTTTACCTTATTTTTATTCCTATTTTATAGTATTTATTTTTAGATCTAGGTTTCAACACCATATTTTGCACAAGTTACATACCTCACCTTTAACATATCATTTGGATTTTATAAAAACCTAGGAATGTGTTTTTTGTAGTTTCTTTTGGCCATGAATCAATAAATATATCAAGACATATGTTGAGGAATATGAATTATTTTAACATCACAAGGGAGAAATAGTGGTAGTGCCTAGCTTGCTCCAACCCATACCCATTTTCAATGCATTTGGACAATGATCTGCATGGATATTATAGAAGGCTTACCAAAATTTAGTAGAAAATTAGTCATTCTAGTCGTGGTATATTTTTTCTCTAATTATGTGAGAATTTATGTGCTTTATACCATCCTTAAACTACATCTAGAATCACCAAACATTTATGCTAAAATATTCCACCTTTATAAAATCCTAGTTTCTATTATATCTGATTATGATTCAGATATTACAAGTCACTTCTATAAGGAAATATTTAAATGCATAGGTACCCAACTAAAAATGATCTTAGGTTACCACCCATAGACATATAGATAGGATAAAATTCTTAATATATTATTGGAATCATATCTTCATTGCTTTTTCTCTGACCAACAAAATCAATGGGTCAAATGATTACCACTTTCATAATGGTGGTACAAATCCTATCACACGATCACCTAGATAACTCTTGAAGAAATTGTATATGGTCAGAAGTCATATTTTATTTCTTATCTTCTTGATAACTCTCATGTGCATGAAATGGACACTACCCTTAGCACCTGGGATAATATGTTTCATCTTTTCAAGAACAATCTCCACATGGCACAAAATTGCATGAAGCAGTAGATGGATCAACATATTTCTAAATGAACCTTCCAACCTAGAGCTATGGTTTTACTCTAAAAAAACCTCATAAATATTATACTCTTAAGATAAATGAATTTCATAAACTTTCTTTGAAATTCTATAGATCTTATAAGGTTCTTCAATAGATTATTCATGTTGTATACATGCTATAACTTCCACTCTTCACATGTCCTTCTAGTTTTTTATGTCTAATGTTTAAATAAAACTATAATGTCATGACTAAAAAAATAATTCCTAAGTTTTATGTAGAATTCTCTCTCCTTATTGAACATGAAGCTATTCTGGAGAGTCACTCTTGTTAGCATCATAATGTGACCATCAATGAGGTTCTAGTCTAGTGGCATGGAATGTAGCTAGAATATGTGATTTGGGAACACCTACTTTAACTCACAACAATTTTCTCATCCTAAAATTTGAGGTAAAATATTTTAAATGGTGAGGACATGTTAGGACCCCTACATCTTAACTTTTTTTTATGATTATTTTCTCTAGGAAAAGTTACATCTGCATATTATATACATATAATATTTTCAAACTTTATCAATTATTGATGCTTTATATCTTGTAGGAACCCATCGAGTCTCAATCTCTCTGAGTGCAAATATTAAGGTGTGCACTAGGAAAGGGGTGGGTAGACCATTGGTGCTTCATAGAATTATTGTCCCTGTTACATCTCGATTCCTCGCTAAGAAAACTAATTGATTATCTATGGATATTTATAATTGATAAATTTGATTTTTGTTATTTTTTAAATAATATTTGAGATATATGATATTATGGGATATTAGGATATTGCTTAGGTTACATGATTACATTTCTATGAGTTATATTTACTATATATGTTTACATTACGAAGATGTTGATTTATTATTTTAACTATATTTTATTATATATGTATATAATAATGATGTGGTCTAGCTACCTACTTATTTTGAGGTTGAAATAAGAGAACTCATCTCTCAAAGTGTGACAAATGGAGAGCACCATCAGAGAGGGTGACATCGATGTAGATGTCGGAGGATGACATAGAAACTAGCTAGAACCCTACACACACCACATTAACTAGCACATGTTAGAATGCATAAAAAAATAGTTAACATAGTGTGTTTATTATTACTTGCATCAGATAGTTGTTTGCTTATGATTTTATATCATATTTTAATGGTTTTATAGAAATTATTTTGTGTGATTAGTGTGTGTGATCATTAAATGTTGGTAGAAAAGTGATTTGCATAGTTAACTTAAATTTGAATTATTGATTTATGAATTTATCATTAAGTTGTTATGGCATTTAGAGATGTTAATTAAATTAGTGAATTTATTGATTTTTATAATTAATGTTAAAATAAATAAAATTTATAAATTTCCAATTGAGAGGGAAAATGGAAAAAAGAAAAAGAAAATCAAAAATAATAAAAAATAAACAAAAAGGGAATGGTTTAAAATTAAGAAAAAAAAAGAAAGAAATTTCTAAAATAATGAGAAAAATAATAGAAAAGGAAAAATCTCAAAAAAATAATGCCCTTTTTCATCTTGATATAGAATATTAAAGAAGATCATAAGGGAGATAGTTAAGGGGAGCAAAAGGGGGGCATAACACATAGAAGAGAAGAGGCATTTGGTATAGATTGGAGAGGAAGTAAGGACAAGTATAGAAAGAAAAACTATATGGGTTGCTAGGTAGGCACTTTTTCTCATGTCAAAAACCTTAAATTTATGTGTGTGTTATTTTAGATAACCATTGTAATTTAGTTAATTTGGCAAGAAATATTTGAACTAGGAGCTCCCAGTAAAATAAGCATATGCTAAAATTCTTTCAGCCATACATAGGCATCAATCTACACCCAACCTACCTATATTATTATCATATCAGCAAAAAAATGAGTATATATATTTGTATTTATACAAAAGCACTAGTAAATCAACTTGTTTGAGTTGTAAAACACCAAAATTTAAGACATATACCTAAGAATTGAATCATACTACCTAAGTCAATTGTATGGCAAATTATATTTTGTAGTTATGTAGTGTATGTGTGTGTGTATATATGTAGGGAAATTCATATTGGACTATAGTTTAGTTATTACCAAAAATTTAGTAATATCCTTGTGTTTAAATTTTTTCCCAATAAGTGCTATTACTAATCAATACCTTAGCATAAGGCATAGGATGTAGAATTATCAATGTTTACAAGGATAAATAATTCTTTGTAATCTGGTGATTAAAGTAGACCGTAATATTATATTACAATGCTTGTATACAATGACTTTAGAGAATGGGTTATATTTTGTTGATTTTTTTTTATAACTGACGAGCTTGCTTGAATAGAATGGTATACATATATATGTGAGCAATGAATGTATATACAATATAGATATTGTCTGATGGATTATTTAGTCAATCTTTAAACTAAGTTATGTTCATTTTAGAAGTAGAAGACCTATATGGTGATTCCATAATTTCTCTTTAAAATTAAATTTTACATAATGAAGGTTATTCATGGACAATGAGTGAGTAAAATATCCATATGGTTGTGTCATAATCTTGAGTAAAACCACATAACCTGATATGTTTGCATTGTAATATGATAATACATGTTTAAATCAAACTCTTATATGATCTTGTTTAGCCAATATCACCCTATATAGATGTTATGTGTTTCTTATGTTTAAATAAGAAGGGTGGTAACTCGCTATATATGTAATCGATCTATATATTCTAGATTTTGTATATGATCATATCACTGTAAAACTAATAATATGATAGTGTGGTAATATATGTTTATATTTATATTTAAAATGTATAATTGTATATGATAATATAAGTGGGTATGTGATAATATCAATATTACCATCATTCATACATTAGCTTTTGTCTAAAATAAACCTAATATATATTGTATATGTGGGTGTACAATGACCAAAAGTATAAAGTTATACTATGAAGATTATGAAATATATTTTAAAACCTATCCATGTATTCATCCATTTCTTTTACATTGATATTTGAATGGAGTTTATAATTTTAATAGTGGTGGTCACAAAATATTTATCTAATTTTAATATAAATGTTTATCACTGATCTTGTTAAATTTCCCTTATAGCTAAAATAAGACTAAGATTAGCAAATCACTCTAAATGGGCATATATCTTATGTTTTGAGACTAATAACAAGTAGACCCCTAATATAAGTTCACATAATGTCTTATGTCTTATTGTGTAAAACATTATATCATTTATGCTTATTGTATTGGCATATATGTATCTATAAGCATATTTATATCATAATAGGATCTGGGTAAATCACGTGATACATATTTAGCTAAAGCATAACCTTCCATTATATAATGTTAAGCTTTATGATGTAGGATATATTTACATATATAGCATGGGAAATGAATCACGTAGTGTGGATATAACACTAATTATAGTTATGTATTTATGAATTAGTAACGATATGATTAATGAGAATATAGGTATACATGTTCTTGTTAGCATATACATGTATATAGAGGTGTGTACGTATGGTTACAATTCCATAGGTGGTTATAAACTATATTATAGAATTATGTATAATATAACCTTATGAATGCATGCATTCAAACCCCTAAGAGTATAACAAATGATAGATTAGAGTATTTTATAATTCTGAGGCTTTCCTTGTTATGTCTAGTTACTTGAATAGAAACTTATGTTTCCATAGATTTATGACTACTTTATTAGACTGGTTTTGGTACTTAGTAGTTATGCTTGAAAACACTATGCTATGATAATATGGTTTATCATAGGGTGTGGTATATTTACAAACTAATTATGATAATTAGAATCTGTAGTTAAATGTGTATTTTACCTAGGTGGTATAAACTGTAGTCATTGTTTATAATATGGGATAAATAATAATGTGAGATTCACTCATATGTTTGATGGAATAAATATATGCTTTTTTATTATTCATATGCTTAGCATGTATGTAAAATGGTTGCTATTAGGGTGTAATTTATATGAATATATTGGTTATATTATTCTAACCAAATCTCACATTGCTAATACTAAGTAGTGAGATAGACTTCACTAGTTTAATAACATCAAAATGTCAGATGATGGTAATCTGATCAAGTGGTGTGCATGAATTTTGATTGATTCATAAATTATTTATTACTTGAAAACTTTGGAAAAATTAATGTTTAGTGAGACATTGTCATTTTATGATTATGATTTACATGTTTGTACGATATCTTACAATAGAATAAGTTTTCTATGATACACCACATGTTTAGATTTAAAAATCATATAACACATAGGTACTAACTTGTCTCTTTGGATTCTCATTCTATCACTATCTATTCATCTATGAAAATAATGTCATTCCCTAATAGGATTAGTGTGGGGGATCATTGGTCTATGGTTAGTGTGGAAAATTGCTTAGATGATGCTCTCTCTCCCCATAGTATTACTATTTTTGAGATGACACTTGAGACTGACAAAAATACTAGAATTTGGGAAATTATGCTCTAGGAAGCCATGCATCTTATATATGTACATTGTATTGTATTTTAATTATTATTGAATCATTATCATGAATAGCTATAATTATTTGTTTATCATACATTGACAATAGTCATTGTACATATGTATCAGACATCGTTGGTTAATTATAATTACTTTCTATATTTTATTATGATGTATTTATTATAATGATAGTGATCAAAGATGTATGATGTAGTATACTTCATTACAATTATCACACTTAAAGTATTTTATATGATCACTTGTTATATTCTCTTGGTGTAATATATTTATAGTATATGTGTTTAAATTTATAAAATATATGTATTTCTAGGTATATCTCAATGGGGATGTTACATGTGGTATCAGAGCTATGGATCAAACTCTAAGACCTAATGAGTCCACTAACATTTTTATATCCTTTATTTGATAGAAAGAAGGATCTTGAAAGCTATAACTTTTAGAGAGGGTCCATCAAATGCTAATGACAGTAACCCTCTATTTGATCCTAGCCTATTTGTCACTGAACAATCAAAAAAGATGGATCAAATTCTTGTAGTCATGAATGAGACCAAGGATCATATTATAGCTCTAAATCAAGTGGTTCATGGCCATGAAGAGTAAGAATAGAAAGATGTATATAAATAGCATCCCGTTGAGTAGGACAATCTTTAAGATGTTAGAGTTCAGGTAGCTATGGAGTTGGCTAAAGACATGAAGAAGATGAACCCAGCCAAGTTCAATGGAACTATTCTAGGAGATGGATTTGAGGCCTGGCTAACTGAGATGGAGAATTATTTCAAAATTTGAAACTACTTCAAGGTCACTAAGGTAGTTTGGGGAGAATATTAGTTGTCTAGTGAAGCAACTATGTGGTGGGCCAATAAGAGTTTGAAAATGAATCTTAACTTGACCATTACTACTTGGGATCAATTTATGGAATTATTTTGATCACAGTGGCTCCCAAAATTTTATTTTGATCATAAACTCATAGTTTTCCAAAATTTGAAGTAGGGTAACTTATTGATGAATGAGTATTGGGAAAATTTCACCAAACTTTTGAAGTATGTATCTTAGTATTAGGGAGATGAGAGGTTTAGGATTAGAAATTTTATCGTGAGATTAAAACCCTAAATTGGTGGAGAGGTGGATGTTCATGGACCAAGTCTTCAAGAAGGTGATCAAATAGGAATAGAAGTTGAATTATTTTTCACAGGCCAGGGACAAGTTCAATTTTTATTTTGAAAATTCTAAGTGACCTTCAAGAAGAAGAATTGGAAATAGGGAAGTGGAGACTCCAAGAAGCAATTCAAAAGTCAGAATACTAAGTTCAACAATGGTTCAGGCAACAAGAAATAGGGAAATAGATCCAAAAGTAGTGTTAAGGGAAACTAACAAAATGATAAGAAATGACCACTTAGAATTTGTTTCATTTGTGGAGATGACCATTGTGCTCATGATTTCCCTCAGAACAAGTCAAAGGGCAAATGCCTAATCCTCATTAGGGAAGTTTTTAGTAGAAGATTCATGTAGTAGTCGATAATTGGCAAGCCAAATTTTAGGCATTACACATAGAGCTATCAGGTACTTTGTTTGACCATCTAGTTTCTATTTTGATAGATAAAATAACCACATAATGTTTTATATCTCCTAAGATGCCTAGTAAGTTAACTAGAAGAGATATAATAATGGTAAATATATGATCAATACAGTATGGGAATGATTCAAAAGTCATGGTTGACAAATGTTTAGTTAAATCAAAGATTAGGTTACTCAAATTCATAATAGTTATGGATCTGTATGTAGTACCACTAGGGTCATATGATGTGATCTTGGAAGTCAACTAGATTACAAAACATAAGGCCAAGGTTGACTACCACTTGAATAGAATTGAGTGTCTTGATGATTTTAAAAATCAAACCCAAATTCAAGGTGAGAAAAAGAGTTGAAGCTTAGGCATATTTTTGCAATGCAATTTAAGAGAGCCCAAGGAAAAGGGTGCCAAGAATTTATCATCAATATAAATGAAATGGAGGAACCTAAGGAATTATCTCTTGAAGATTACCCATTTATTAGAGATATTCATGATGTGTTTTCGAAATAGTTATCGGGTTTTCCTCCTAAATATGAGTTTGATTTTTCTATCAACATCATACCAAATTCAGAACCACAGTCTAAGGCACCACATAAGATGTTAGAGTATGTATTTTATGTTTATTTTTCATGTTTTCTAGTGTCTTAACTAGATATTTTACCATCTTGCGAGTTTTTCCTATGTGAGGCTTTATCCCACATAGGCGAGTTTAGCTAGTTCTATGTTTCACCTTGCCTATATAATCAAGTGCCTTCCTTTTTAATAACATGCTTCTATATGCTTTATTTATGAATAGTATATGATCTACCTTGTTTTTTGCATATCATATATGCAGTTTCCTTTGTGATGTTTTATTGCCAATGCTTTGGATTCATTGGGTTAAAATGTCTTTACAATTCATAACATGGTATTAGAGCCCTAAAGAATTTTTAACTATCATTTAGCTTGAAATTAAGATAATTTTATTCTACTTACCTCTTGTCATTTATTATTCCCTTCTTTCTAAGAGGAAACATACAAGATAAGTGTACAAGGAGATATTGGTTCCCTTTTTCAAGAAAATTGAAGCTTTTGTTACTTTTGAGGAAGTGAAAGAGAAGAAGCTTGGCATATCAGATATGAGAAAGGTTAGGCATTGGATTTGTCTCTTTGTTTGCTTTAGATCTAATCTTTTCTTTTGTTCTAAATCTTGTCTAAGGTATTGTGTTTTCTATTTGCTACTATAAGATCAAGCATCAATCTTTTGTTGAAATGTGGTGTTGAATTTTTTTCAATAGTGGCATCCTTTTTTCTAAGCTTGGTGATTTTGTAACAATTCTTGAGAAGCATTGAAATCTACCTGAGATCAAAGATTTGATTATGGTGTCCCAAATCTAAGGAAGTAGTATAAAGGCACTTTTGTTGGACCTTTATACTTTTATTATGTCAAACTTAGCATCCATTTTTAGTTAAAACACTATTTCCTTTTATTTTTTTCTATGAGAGATCTGATATTATTTTTTATCTTAATATACAAATAGGCATTGGAAATATATCAGTTTTTATTTACAGTGTTGAAGTATTGAAATATCTCAAGTTAGTATCATTCTCTTGTAGCAGAGATCAAATATCTTATTTTGGCATCATCCTTTGAACCTTAGCACTTTTCTTTTAAGATCTACATTTTGGTGTCATTTGTTATCTAAATATGATCCTTTACATTGTCTAATCTAATATTTGTTTCACCTAATATTATACATTAAATATCTACTAAGAGATCAAGAGAGTTGAATGTTGCATAGGAATAGAACTTAACATTGAAATCTACTTAAGGGCATCACATTCCATGCAAAGGCACTTTGGTTGGTGTTGTGTTATGCTGCTAAAAGATCAAAAGAGTTTAATATATATTGAACTAAGACCCTTGGAGGGATATTGATCAAAGACAACATTATTTCCTCCCTTTTCTCTCACAAAAATAGCCTTTCATTCAGTTTTTGCTTTTACAAGGCTAATTTTTTTGCCTCAAGTGAAAGTAATATTCATTTGTGTAAGCATAATGTTAACCAAGAGGATACTTTTTCAAGTCCATTAGAATTTTTAACTCTGTGTAAAAATTCTAGTTCCAACAAGTAGTTGGATGACTATATTCTTATTCATTTTGGTCACTAAAATCTGTTTGTAGTGTTTTTTAATTGTTTTGACCCATTTTACAAGAAATCATCACACTTGTAACTTTTGAACCATAACATAGATTTGAGTTCTATTTTTTCAATTCTCTATCCATTGATGTCATTAAGTTATAAAAACACACTATTTTTATAAAGTGTCAAAATTAGGGGGGGAAGGGGGGGTCTTATAATATAATCTTTTGGGGGGGTTGTCTCAGTACCAATTTTGTACACCCTTTATATTCTTTTTACTCTTGGTGATTAGTTAGCATGCCTTATACTTATAGTGTTGAACATTATGAGCCCTTGACTATACATAATTACCACACATGGAGACCTCAAATGAAAACAATCATAAAACTCAAAGGATTATGGTCTCTAATGAATGAAATGCAATCACAGTTCACACATGAATTTGAAAATTTTCAACATTAGTGTAAGTTTCAAGAATGTATGGGCTTATTTTGGGATATGTGAGTGATAATCTCTTGTTTCATTTTGATGGGTGTGATTCTCCAAAATTTGAAAATTTTCAACATCAGTGTAAGTTTCGAGAATGTATGGGCTTATTTGGGGATATGTGAGTGATAATATCTTATTTCATTTTGATGGATGTGATTCTCCATTCAAAATTTAGGCTAGTTTAAATTTTTTTTTAGGAAAGTAGACCAATTGAGAGTGATGAAACTTAAAGTGGAGCTTACTTCACTAAATCTAGATGAATTTACTTTCATTATATATTATCTCACAAAGTTTAAGCATTTGTTGACATAGTTGAAGGGGAGTGGATGAGATAAAAAGGATTAAGATGTGTATACTTAATCTTGTCTAAGTTGAGTGGCCCATTCCAAATCTTTTCTTTTACTTTTTTCTCTAGTATGGATATAATAGGTACTACACTCAAAAAACCAGATCTAGAGTTGTTTTATGAGAAACTCACTAGGGAAGATCCAAATTGTCTCACATTGAGTCTTCCACCTCTCAAAAATCATTAGTGGCCTCACATCCTAAGTCTAAGGGAAAATCTAAGGGTAAGAATAAAAACACTCCTCGACCTCAAACTTCACTTAAGCCCACCAACACTACTTCATCTAAACCCAAACTATCTTCAAAATCCAAGAATGTCTAACCTATCTTGATTATATTATGGGGGGACTGGTCATGAAAAGTATAGGTGTTTTAAGAGAATGTAAGCCTTAGATTATGTCATTATAAAACATAAGATTTATATCTCCATTCCTCCATCTCATGAGAAAGGGAAAGGACTTAATGTTGTTGGGATATCATAGTTACCTGTTTTAGATAGTTGGGTTCTAGATTCTAGTGCTTCACACCATATGATTTCTACCAAGGAGTCTTCTATATCTCTTAGTATGAGTTACACTTATAAAATTGAGGTTAGAGATTATTCCTTCATTTCTATTAAGGTGAAGGATGGCATATAACTAGATGGTGGTTGCATCAATGATGCATTATATGTTCTAGACATCACCACTAATCTACTTTCAATGTATCAAATTTATCATTCTGGTCAGGGTAAGATAGTGACTCTCACACCATAGGGTGCTAAAGTTTGAGCTTTGTTATATCCATATACACTCATTGCATATGGTGTTATTAATCATAGTTCTCAACTTTACTATTTTGAGGGTTTTGATGATACTCCTCCTTTAGGGATGTATTTAATTTTGCATGTAGATTCTAAGAGTTGGCTTTAGCTTGACAGATTTAGACACTTAAACTATATATATTTGAAGGAGTTGAGCACTCACAGTATGGTAGAGGGTATTCCTATAGTTTCATGTGTTGATGGAGTGTACCCTAGTTGTGCATTGGGGAAACAACATTAAAATCCATTTCCTAAGGGCATGTCCATGAGAGCTTATTCACCACTTGAGCTTATGCACAGTGATTTGATGGTATTTCCTACTCCTTTAAATAGAGCTAAGTATGTACTTACCTTCATTGATAATTTATTAAGGCATACTTAGGTTTATTTCCTCAAGTATAAGAGTGATGTATTTTCTCACTTCAAAGTGTATAAGGCTTTAGTTTACAAATAGTCATTGAGTTGCATTAATAAGATTTATACAGATAATAAGGGGAATACTTTAGTGAAGATTTCACTAATTTTTTTATCATCCCATGGTATTGTTCTCCAACATTCTATTTCACATACTCTACGATAGAATGGCTTAGTAGAGAGGAAGAACTGAACTCTGAAGGAGATGGCTAACTGCATGATGCATTCACAAGATTTACCTCTTATCTATTGGGTATAGGTAGTTAATTATGCAAACTACATTCAAAATCACATACCACATCAATCACTTAAGCATATGACTTTGGAGGAGGATTGGTCTAGAACCAAGCCTGATGTCTTATTTTTTAGAGTCTTTGGGAGCCTTTCTTGGGTGTTTGTACCAAAGAAGAAAAGGAAAGCATAAGATAAGAAGAGAAAACCTTTGGTTTTTTTAAGGTATTTCAAGGACATGAGAGATTATCATATTTTATATCCTATTACTCATAATGTTCATTTTTTAACTCATGTACAGTTTGATGAGCATTTCACATCTCATGATTCTTCATCTTCTTCCATGCCTTTTTCTTCTTATTTTCATGATTTAACTCCTCTCAAGGATTAATTGTTTGAGGAGCCAGTTCATGAGATTCCTTATGAGGGTATAAAGTATGAGGATCTTTTTCACACTAATGTTTCCACTATGCCTAGGTGGGCATGTACTATAGTTTCTAAGGCAACACCTTTTATACAGGATCTTTCACCTACTTGGCATCAACATGCACATTTTATGCGTACTAGAATTTTGTGTTAGGCATTCTCTAGGGATCCATAGTATTTTTCATAGGATCATGGGATAAAAGAGTGGGATGATGCAATGACAGATGAGTATTCTTCATTTATGAAGAATCACATTTGGGATTTGGTCACTCTTCGTAAGGGAAGAAAGTTGGTCAAGTATAAATGGATTTACCACACCAAGTATGCAGTTGATGGGTCCATTGACAAATATAAGGCACATATTATTTCAAAGGTAGTATTTCAAGTCAAAATTATTGACTATTCTAACACTTTTGTGCCCATTGCCAAGATGGATTTTGTTCACTTTGTACTTTCTCTTGCTACATTATAGGGTTGGCCAATATATCAGATGGACATTAAGAATGTTTTCTTACATGAAGACTTTCATGAGGAAATATATATGGATAAGCCTGCTAGGTTTGTTCATGATTCTTATCTTATTTTTTGATTTAGGAGGTCTTTTTATGGTCTCAAATAGGCCCCTTACGCTTGGTATGAGAAGATGGATTCATTTCTTTTCTCTATTAGCTTTTTTTTTCTACCACTCTAATCCCACAATGTATATTTAGCATATTGAGGATGACATTGTTATTCTAGCCTTGTATGTTGATGATCTATTTCTCATAATAAGCTCTCATTTTAGATTCAAACTATTTAGCATGCACTTTCAACACAATTTGACATGACAAATCTTGGCCTTATGCATTTCTTCATTGGTATATATATTTTATAGTTAGATATAGTGATCTATTTGAGTTAGCATAAGTACACACTTGATGTAATTTGGCATTTTGGCATGGTTGATTGTAATCCAAGTCCTCCTTTTTAGTTTGGAGTGACTCTCACTACCTCTTGGACTACTCCACTTTGTGATCCTATATTATATAGGTAGATGGTAGGGATTTTTATGTATTTGACCCATAATCACCTTGTATTTCATTTAAAATTGAGCTTGTATCTATATTTTCACATGACCCTTATGACAGTCATTGGCAGGCTACCAAAAGGATTTTGAGATATCTATGAGGTATTACTCATTTTCGATTACACTACATCAGGGTTTCTACTTATTTGGTTGGATACAGTGATTCATATTAGGTAGGTTTTCTTAATAACAAGTGTTCCACTTATGGCTATGTATTTTGATTTGGTTCTTCACCTATAGCTTGGTTGTGCAATAAACAATGGGCTATTACACTTTCATCTCTAAAGGCTGAGAATAAGGTAGCATTTATAGTGAGTTAGCAGGTTCTTTAGCTTCATTAGTTATTGATAGAGTTTGGCTTCATGAAATATTTACCCACTATACTTTGGTGTGACAACTAGAGTGTAATTCATATATCTCATAACCCATTTGAGCATCAATGAACCAAGCACATTGAGGTACATATTCTCTTCATTCATCAACATATTTAGGATGGCATTTTTTTTAGAGTATATCCTACTTCGATAGTAGGTTGCAGACATCTTCATGAAGCCTTTTTCATCACATCATTTATTTTATTTGCATGGTATGCTTAGGGTTTAATAATTTTTCCTTGGGGGATGTTCATGAGGACATCTTCCATCTTAATTTCATGGATACATATTGTACATAAGTATCTTATCAAGCCTAGTTACTATGACTCATACTGTGGATATGCCACTATTTATTTATTTTATTTTATTATCCCCTAGATTCACTTGATGGGGTGTTAGAGTATGTATTTCATGTATATTTCTCACATTTTCTAGTCTTAGATATCTATTTTGTCATCTATTGATTTTGTCCTATGTGAGACTTTATCCCACATATGTTAGTTTAGCTAGTTTTATGTTTCACCTTGCCTATATAAGCAAGTGCCTTCCTTTGTACTAGCATGTTTTGATATGATTAATTTATGAATAATATATGATCTACCTTATTTTTTTTATATCATATCTATAGCTTCCTTTATAATGTTTTATTACCAACACTTCAGATTCATTGGGTTGGAATGCTTTTACCATTCTTAACAAGGGTGATAACCATCGAGTTGGTTGAATCAAAGGATAAACTATAGGAATTATTGGTAAATGGGTTGATCAAGCTAAGTGCAACACCATGAGGTGCAAAAGTTATATTTGTCAATGTGAAGGATGATACCCTTTAACTTTGCATTGATTATAAAATGTTAAATAAAACAACTATTAAAAATAGGTATCTTCTACCTCATATAGATAATATTTTTGATCAAATGTGAGGAGAAATGATATTTTTTAAGATTGATATTAGAGTGGGATACCATAATTTGAGGATACAAGATGAGGATATTTTGAAGATAGC
The DNA here is from genome assembly GCA_037957365.1 of Torreya grandis. Lineage (NCBI taxonomy): Eukaryota > Viridiplantae > Streptophyta > Pinopsida > Cupressales > Taxaceae > Torreya > Torreya grandis. The sequence continues at coordinate 914,802 of JARHVA010002493.1, read as the reverse complement.
ATTCATAACTCATTACGGGCACTATGAGTTCACAATGTTACTATTTAGGCTAACTAATGCTTCGACAACATTCAAGAATCTCATGAATATTGTGTTCAAATATTATCTATATCACTTTCTTTTGGTTTTTCTATATGAAATTCTTAAATACTCAAATAATGAATAGGAACACCTTCAACATCTGTAAATGATTCTATAATGGTTATGGAAGCACTAAATGTATGGTAAGTTTTCTAAGTGCACATTTTTCTAAGAGAGAGTGCAATATCTCAGACATGTTTTCTTTATGGATGGTATCTCAAAATATCCTAGAAAGATAAGAGCCATTATGGAATGGCTAGCATTAAAAAATGTGCACTAGGTAATAAATTTCATGGGGTTATCAGGCTATTATAAGAAGTTCATTCTAAATTTTTCTAAGATACCTAATCCAATTACTTTCTTGTAACGTAAGAACCAATTTTTTATTTGTACATAAAAGTGTGATATATATTTCTAGGATTTGAAAATAAGGCTTACTTCTACACTAATGTTAAGAGTTCTTGACCCCAATGGTCAAGTTTTAGTGATCATAGATGCATCAAGGGATGGACTAGGAGGATTCCTTATGTAGGATGGTGTAGTGGTGGCTTATGAATTGAGAAATTTAAAGCATTATGAGGTGAATTATGCCCCTCATAAACTTAAACTTGCATAAATTATGTATGATTTTCAAGTTTGGTAGCATTACTTGTTGGTAAAACCTTTCGAGCTCAAGACATATAACTTGGGACTCAATTACAATTTCATCCAACTGAATTTGAATTCTCATCAAAGATGATGACTTGATTTCTTGTCTTATTATGATTTTGACATTAATATATAAAAGGTAAGAAAAATAGAGTATCCAATGCTCTAAGTCATAAAAGGTACATAGCAGCCATAGCTACTATCAGGAGTACTTTTAGGGATTGAGTGATTGAATTCTCATAAAGATATGAATTCTATGATCAAGTCTAAAAAGCATTATTTGAGAATGCTCAAAATCCTTGATATAAAAGATTTAGATTAGAGAGTGATGGTCTTTTGTGTTACAATAGAAGAATGTATGTGCCAAATCAAGAGAATATACAAAGCATAGTGCTAAAATAACTACACAATACCCCATATTTGGGACATTTAAGACTAACCAAGCTCATGAAAGAGCTTAGACCACTATATTTCTAAAAGTGAATCAAGAAAGATGTAGTATACTATGTGTCACATTGTCTAAAATGTCAGTGAGTGAAAGTTAAACATGTGCATCTGACTAGATTATTATATCCACATAATATACTAGAATGGAAGTGGTAGGTGAACAATATGGACTTCATCCAAAGGTTATCAGTGTCACATAACATGCATGATATGATCTTGGTAGTTGTTGACAAAATAACCAAAGTGGTTCATTTTATACTAGGCAATTTGACAAATGATGCACCTACCCTTACAAAGAGGTTCATAAAGAAAGTGTATAGGTTGCATGGATTTCTAGAGAAGATCATTTCAGATCATGATCTAAATATAACTTCTATATTTTAGGTAAATCTGAATTCAACTTTAGATATAAAACTAAATTTTAGCACAACATATCACCCAAAGACTGATGGACAAACTAAGAGAGTTAATTAGGTGTTAAAGGATCTTATTCGTATGTATTACATAAATCAAGAATACCATTGGGAATATCATATTTCACTAATTTAATTTGCATACAACTCATACTAATTAGCTTTGAAAATGAGACCATTTGAGGCATTGTATGAAAGGTGTAGGACACCAATCAATTAGGACAGGTTAGAGGACAAGGTAGTCTTTGTCCCTGATATGCTTTCAAAAATGAAAGAGCAAGTTAGATTAATTAGGTAGAGATTAATCGAGTTAAATGATAGGTAGAAGAGTTATGTTGATCTGAAGAGAATAAATAAGTAGTTTTCAATTGGTGATAAATTGTTCTTATGGGTTAAGCCATAAAAGAGCTCGATTAAATTTAAGAATTTAGCAAAATTGTCATCAAGATATGTAGGATCCTTAGATGTGTTAGAAGTGGTCAATCTTATAGTGTATAGGTTTACATTACCACCACACCTAACTCTATTACATAATTTTTTCCATGTTTCTTATCTTAAAAATTATATAGTCGATCCTATGCATGTGTTGGATTGGAGTGCTTTGCAAGTTCTGGTTCCTAGGGTGTTCATTGTATAAATCATTAGGATAATTGACACTCATAAACTTTAGTTACATAATAGAGAGATGTCATAGTGTAAGGTTAATTGGGATCAATACTCTGAGGATATTTTTACTTGGGAGGACTATGATCCATTCTACAAGAGATTTTCACATGTATTTTTTTGATTAGATACTATTATACTATGTTATTTTTTTGTTAAACAATATTTTTAATTCAAAACTTATGTTTGAATAAGAGTCATCTAGGATGATGACTGACTTTAAGGGGGAAGGATTTTACATCCCAATTCCTTGCTAAGCAAACTATTTGATTATCTATAGATATTTATAGTTGATAAATTTGATTTGGGTTATTTTTTAACCAAAACTTGAGATATATGTTGTTATAGGATAGTAGGATATTACTTACATCACATGATTACATTGCTATGAGTTAGTTGTAGTGTATATGTTTACATTATGAACATATTGATTTGTTATTTCAGCAATATTTTATGATGTATGTATATCATATTGATATGGTCTAACTACCTTCTTGTTGTGAGGTTGACATAGGCGAACTCATCCTTCAGAGCATGATAGAGGGAGAACATTATCGAAGAAGATGATCTAGATAGAGATGTCAGAGCATGAAATAAAAACCAGCTAGAACCCTACACATACCACATTAGCTAACACATATTAGAATGCATAATAAAATAGTTAGCATTATGTGTTTATTACTACTTGCATTAAATAACTATTTTTTCATGATTTTTTAGCATAGTTTATTGGTTTTAAGGAACTCATTTTTCATGATTAGAGTGTGTCATCATTAAATACTAGTAGAAACATGATTTGCATAGTTAAATTAAATCTATATTATTGATTTATAAATTTATCATTAAGCTTTTATGGCATTTAGAGATGCTAATTAAATTAGTGAATTTACTGATTGTTATAATCAATATTAAAATAAATAAAATTTAGAAATTTCCAATTAAGAAGATAAAATTAAAAAAATAATAAGAAAGTCAAAAAACAATAAAAAATAAATAAAAATGAAATGGTCTAAAATTAAGAAAAAAAAAAAGAAAGGAATTCTTAAAACATTGAGAAAAAAAGGAAAAATCTCAAAAAAACAATGCCCTTTTTCATCTTGATATAGAATATGAAAGAATATCATAAATGAGATAGTCAAAGGGAGAAGAAGGGGGTTGTAGCACATAAAACAAAAGAGGCTTTTGGTAGATATTGGAGAGGAAGAAAAGACAAGTATAGAAAGAACAACTATATAGGCTACTAAGTAGGCATTTTTGCTCATGCCAAAAACCATAAATTTCTATGTGTATCATTTTAGATAACCATTGTCATTGAATAAATCTGGTAAAGAATACTTGAACTAGGTCTTCTAAGTAAAATGAGCATATGCTAAAATTCTTCCAACCATACATAGGTATCGATCTACACCCAACCTACCTATATAGATAATAGATATGCAAACAAATGAGTACATATATTTGTATATATAGAGAAGCACCAATAAATTAACTTGTTTGAGTTGTATAACACCAAAATATAAGACATATACCTATGAAGTGAACCATACTACCTAATTTGATTCTATAGTGAATTGTATTTTGTAGTTATGCAACGTGTGTGTATATATATATATATATATATATATAGAGGGTGATTCATATTGGATTGTATATATATATATATATATATATATATATATATATATATATATATATATATATATATAAAAAGAGAGATAGAGAGAGGGTGATTCATATTGGATTTATATATATATATATATATGAATCACCCTCTATATATATATATATATATATATATAGAGAGAGAGAGAGAGAGAGAGAGAGAGAGAGAGGGTGATTCATATTGGATTGTATATATACAATCCAATATGAATCCCCCTATATATATATATATATATATATATATATATATATAGAGAGAGAGAGAGAGAGAGAGAGAGAGAGAGAGAGGGTGATTCATATTGGATTATATTTTAGTTATTACCAACAACTAAGTAATATACTTGTGTTTAAATTTGTTCCCAATAAGTGCTATTACTGATCAATATCTTATCATAAGGCATATGATGCAGAATTATCAATACTTACAAGGACAAATAATTCTTTTTAATCTAATGATTTAAGTAGACCATAATATTATATTAAAACACTTGTATATAGCCACTTTAGAGAACAAGTTATATTTTGTTGATTGTTGCTTATAACCGACAATCCTACTTGAATAGAATGGTATACATATATATGTGAGAAGTGAATGTATATACAATATAGATATTATCTAATGGATTGTTTAGTCAATATTTTAACTAAGTTACATTTATTTTAGAATCAAAAGACCTATATGGTGATTCCAAAATTTCTCTTTAAAAATATATTTTACATAATGAAGGTTATTCATGGACAGTGAGTGAGTAAAATATCCATACGGTTGTGTCATAAACTTTTTGTAAAACCATATAACCTGATATGCTTGCATTTCCATATGATAATGCATGTTTAAATCAAATCTGTATATGATCTTGTTTATCTAGTATCACCCTATATAGATGTTATTTGTTTCTTATGTTTTAAATAATAAGGGTGGTAACTCGCTATATATGTAATTGATCTATATATTCTAGATTTTGTATATGATCATATCACCATAAAACTGATAATATAGTAGTGTGGTAATATATGTTTATATGTATATTTAAAATGTATCACCGTCTATGATAATATAAGTGGGTATGTGATAATATCAATATTACCTTAATGTATACATTATCTTGTGTCTAAAATAAACCTGTTGTATATTGTATATGTGGGTGTACAGTGAACATGAGTATAAATTTATACTCTAAATATTATGAAACATATTTTAAAACCTAGCCATGTATTCATCCATTTCCTTTTACATCAATATTTGATAGGAGTTTATAATTAATAGTGGTAGTCATAAATGTTGATCTGATTTGAATATATATGTTTATCACCAATCTTGTTAAATATTGCTTATAGTTAAAATAAGACTAAGATTAGTAGATCATTTTAAATGGGCATAAAAATTGTATCTTGAGCATAATAACAAGTGGACCCATAATATAAGTTCACTTAATGTCATATGTCTTATTATGTAAATAATTGTATTGATTATGCTTCTTGTACTGGCATATATGTAGCTATAAGCATATGTATATCATAATAGGGTTTGGGTAAAGCATGTGAGACATATTTAGCTAAATTGTAGTCTTATATTATATCATGTTAAGCTTTATGATGTAGTATCTCATTACATATGTAGCATGGGAAATAAAGCACATAGTGTGGATATAACACTAATAATAGCTACGCATTTATGAATTAGTATCATTATGCTAAATGAGAATATAGGTACACATGTGCCTGTTAGCATATACATATACATAGGGGTGTGTATTTATGGTTATAGTTCCACAAGTGGTTATAAACTATATTATATAATCATGTATAATAGAACCTTGTGAATACATTCATTCAAACCCTAAAGAGTATAACAAATGTTATATTGGAGTATTCCATGTTTGTAAGAATTCTTTTATTATGTCTAGTTGCTTGAATAGAAACTTATGTTTCCATGGATTTATGACTACTTTATTAGACTAGTTCGAGTACTTAGTAGTTATGTTTAAAAACACTAGACTATGATAATATGGGTTATCATTGGGTGTAGTATGTTTGGAAACTAATTATGATAATTAGAATCTGTAGTTAAATTTGTATTTTACTTGGATGGTATAAACTGGAGTCATTATTTCTAATATGGGATAGATAATAATATGATTTCATGCATTTGACATAATAAATGTATACTTTTTTATTATTCCTATACTTAACATGTATGTAAAATAGTTGATAATAGGGTGTAATCTATATGAATATATTGGTTATATTATGTTAACCAAATCTTGCATTACTCATACTAAGTAAGTAGTGAAATGGACTTTACTGGCTTACTAATATCACAATGTTAGATGATGGTAATCTGATCAAGTGGTGTGTATGAATTTTGATTGATTTATAAATCATTTATTATTTGAAAACTTTGGCCAAAGTAATGTTTAGTGAGACATTGTCATTTCATGAGTTTGATTTACATGTTTGTGAGATACCTTATAATAGAATGGGTTTTCTATGATACATTACATGTTTAGATTTAAAAATCATATAGCACATAGGTAGTAGCTTGTCTTTCTGGATTCTCACACCATCACTATCTACTCATCCATAAAGGGAGGGTTATTCCCTAATGGGATTATTTTTCGGGATCACTGGTCTATGGTTGGTGTGTAAAAGCATTCAGATGATTCTCTCCCTCCCCATAGCAATACTATTTTTGAGACAAGACTTGAGATTGCCATAGATACTAGAGATTAGAAAACTATGTTATGAGGAGCTATGTGTCTTATATATGTACATTGTATTATATTTTACTTATTATTGAAACATAACCATGAAGATCTATTATTACTTATTTATTTTACATTGACAGTAGTGTTTGTAGGCATGCATTAGTCGTGGCTAGTTAATTTTAATTATTTTTCATGTTTGTATTATGATGTGTTTCTTATAATGATAGTGATTAGAGATGTATGATGTAGTATGTTTCATTATAGTTATGACACTTAGAGTATTTTATATGATCACTAGTTTGATTCTTATGGTGTAATACATTTATAATATATGTGTTTAAATTTTAAGAAAATTATGTATTTCTAGGTAAGTGGAAATATTATTATCCCTTTTTACCACTTGATGTCTATAAACTTGTCTCCTAAAACCATTTCTCTAAGCTTTGCCTCCTATTTTGTACCCTTTTCTAGTCTTTTACCACTTTCATTACCACTCCCCTAATCTAAAACACATTTTTAACATTTTACATTACATAGACAGCCACCTCGACCTTGTATTCTTATTGAATAAACTTATTAGGGTCTAGGTTGGCCCCTGGTTGACCTAGTTTTTTTTGTCAATTATAATACTAGGTCGATTGGGTCAAACTTGTCAACCTAAACTTTCAAAAGGGCTTAGGGTTAAATCTACCTATATAAACACATTCATTTTACCATTTTTAACAAAAGAGAAGAAGAAGTAAGATATATTTTGCATCTGCTTATCCACCATTCTACTTGAAGAGCAAGCTTAGGGTTTCATACTTTCTTAGGAGATATGAATCTTGTCATGTGGAGAAGTCTTTTAGATGCATTGATAGGTTGTGTCACCTAGAGATGATTTATCATTATCATCCTTACATACCAAAACAACCTCTTTTGAAGCACCTTGGCTAGGGGAGAGATTGAGTCTCAATGGATTCGTCTTCAAAGGTTTGTATTCTTAACTTTATTCCTCCTTTATAAGAGTAGATAGATATTTTTTTACACTTCTCTTCCATGTATTAGGATTTCATATACATTGAAATGAGTACATGTCTTCTATGCATGCTTAATTTTCATGTTTATTACCCCCACTTTGTGTCACAAGCTTTGGTGAACACTAGATTAGATTTTACTTTACATGTTACTAGTTTAATGAATATGAAAACATACGACCTATTTAGGGTTACTGCACAGTTTTGCTTGACTAGAGACTTTAGAATGCTCCTTAATGATATTATTTATGGTAAGATATCCCTTCACTAGGTATAGTGGATACATCTTGGTCATGACCCTGATTATATAATGTATCCCCAATCAGAAGTTTAAGTAGGATTTATTTTCTCCAAGCTAGGATTGATTTGTAGATCTACTAGATTTCTCATTGAATACATTCTAGTGAACCTGAAATGAATCTAACCCTTGAAATTTTTCTTTCATGCTTTCATTTTTATCATCTTATCATTTTTTTATTCTTGTGATACTGTATCAAACTAGTCAATATAGTTCTAACTTTATGTGCATATGTCTAACACATAGTCACATAAAAATGACTATGTTCTTTATGTGTAGGTCTTCATCATATATAGGATACTTGGTCAAACAAGTCAACATAGTACTCTTCTTTAGTCCTAAATCAAAAAACTAGATCAAACATGTCAACTTAGTCTCTCTACCCACATCTAGATCAAAAAAATAGATCAAACAAGTCAACTTAGACTCTTTACCAACATCTAGATTAACAAACTAGGTTGAACAGGTCGACTTAGTCATTTTATCCTTCTTTAACACACAAGATTTTGCAAAATTAGGTCAAACCAATAGACTTAGTTTATATAATTTGAAAGAAACATTTAAGATACCTCAACATAAAATTTGAAATCCTAATTATATTTCAAGCCACCAAGGTTCCTCTCTTTCTCTCTCAGTCATTTCAGTACTTCATTTCAGTTCTATTTTATATAAGTTATTAGTCTTCAAAACCACAACCTTACAATAAACTAAGTTGACCTAGTTGACTAAGTTTTATAGCCTATATTCCATATAAAAGACTAAGTCAGTGTATTTGATTCTGTTCTTAAACAATTTTTCTTCTGTAGAATAGTAGCAACCTAATTGACTCTATTATGTACTATTTACATATAGTGTTGTCTGAACTAGCTTTGTACCATTATAAATTTGGGAATTAACAACTATTTTCTAGTAATTAATTCATACTTTCATTTTTAGTTGTTTGCATGCTTAGAGTAGCTCACACAGTCTAAATAGGTGGTTTTTCAAATTATAAATTAGTTACACTATTTTTTCTTTTTTCACACACTACCAAATCACACAATATTTTAAATGCATTTAACACTTATCTTACCAAGGCCTACCTAATTTGATTTTAGACTATACCTCAGAAATAATCTTTTGCATCAATGAGTTTCCTCAACATCGAGGACAAGATCCTTCTATTATTTACCTTCTCATGATGAGTGGTCAAGTTGAGGAACCTTATTCACCTTCTCCCATATTCTCACAAAGATTTGGGGATAATAGCTTATTTTATTCTCAAGCTCTTCTTTATATTTTGACCCCTTATCATACAATGACATCTTCCTCTCTGATTTCCTCCACCTTTGTGCCTAATATATCTACTAACATGGTAGGTTTTACATCTAGTGGTCCTATTCTAAGACCCATTATTCTCAATTCTTCCACTAGTGCATCATTTACTACCCATGGTAATCTTATCCGTTAACATCCTCTTGTTAACAAAATAATCAAGCACCATCAAAATGATCCTCTTACACCTCAAATTGCTAATATTGATATAGGTGGTATCACCCCTACCATTAGTTAAAATGAGTCAACCAATCCTATTCTCCACTTAAAATCATTTGTAAATCTATACAAAGATTGGGTCAAGTTAAATACCTTTGCCAATACCAAACTATAAGAAAAACTCTCTATAGATATGATTTAGATTGGTAAATCCAACTCAAATATCATTCCATCACTACTTTGAAAGATTTAGTCAATGTTCTAGTCTAAGAGTTTCAAACTAGTGATCTCCCTAAAAATACCTTAGCCCATTTTATCAATTACAAGCAATTTGAGACAAAAACTGTACAAGATTTTATCAAACAATGGAAGACTTTATCTAACAAATGTGAACACAATATGGCTAATGATAACCTCTTTCATCTATTTATCAATGATCTTTATCACAAGTTACAATATTGGGTCCAGACTCTGTCTCTCTCTCTCTCTCTCTCTCCATGCACTTTGGAAGAGGCCCTTAACCAAGCTAAGCACCAAGATTTCCTCATGCATCAATTCAATCCATCCCAACCTTCTATGGGTACTCACATGTTAATTAAAAATAATAATCATCATGATAAAAATGATGGTGTTACCAAATCTTATGATATCATTCATACTATTCAAGCTATTGTTCCTAACCAGGTTCTAGAACAAGCTTCACCTCCCAACCACATCATTAATCCTCATTTACCTTCAATAAATAACATCAATGTTCATAAACCTTTATCCTTGATGGAGTTACAAAATCATCTACTAAGTCCTCTTTCATGAGATCTTGATCCCACTCATCCCATGAAATCTTGGTATGATCCCAATAAATTTTTTTGGTTTCATTCTAGTTAGGGTCATTCTCATGAGACTTGTAGGCAACTTCGTAATTTGGCTATGGATTTCCTTTTTGGTTCTAATTTTGACCATGACTCTATCATTCATAAATGTCAATAAGCCTATGAAATTACCTTCAAATCCCTTGAAACATAAATTAAATCTAAAGCTTTGAATCAGGCTAATTCTCATTTGGCCATCTATAAAGATCTTCTTTTGAATCACCAATACAACAATGATAAGCATACTCCTACCAATAATGTTGATAGTATTATTGACCCTAATCTTGAAGATAATGTGGTAAATATGACTAATATGTGAAGGGTTATTTCCTTCATTAATGATCATCCCATCCACACTTCCCATTCATATCACATTTTTGATGTTATCCAAGACTCTACCCCAACTCACTTAACAGAGTTGGGGTAAGAAGACCTTATATATTTTGATGAACCAATTCAAATATCTCTTTTGGATGAAACTTTTCATACCTTTTTTTACCACTTTTCCAACTTAATTACCCATCACCTATGATACTCAAATTTATATTAACAGTTATTTCAAATAATCTCAAACCAAACTAGCATCAACTACCCCATCTTCTCAAGCCAATCAACAAAATTTTCCTCCAATTAAACCTCCTACATCTTATAAACATAAATTTGCATGCACTTCAGCTCCTCCTTTTGAGGACCTCCTTTAACACTATGCACCTTTTTCCAATAATGCCCTTATGGGTTATGATGAGTGGGACCCTATCATGGAACTAACTAATCTCCCATCTCAAATCCCATTTCTTGAACTTATGTGTACTTCTCCAAATCATCATAATCATCATATGTAGTTCTTGTTTAAAATGAACATCCTTAATCTTCCCCTAGTAAGATGCAAAACCACCTTATCTAGATAATAAGATAGCATTTGATAATAGTGTGACAAGATGTCCATACACATTGATGAAATAATGGGCACTTCTCTTTCCTTCAAATTCCCAATTGCTTCTACGATCCTTGCTGAGATTTTGCTTCATGCGGATGATCCTCCCCTTTTTATTAGTGTCAAAATTAGTGATATCCAAGTCAAGTGTGATTTGATTAATGAGGGTTCAGGAACTTGTATTACCTATCTCAATTTTATTAAAACCCTTAGATATTCTAAATGTAATCTTAAGTCCACATGCAACACATGTCAAGGCTATGACCGAAGGCAAATGCTTCCCTTAGGATTTATGTGGTTCCCTATCACTGTCCCACCTATCAAATATTAAGTGAAGGTGATGATATTCAAATTACCTCTATCCTATAACATTTTGATTGGTAGGCCATGGAATCATCTCATGAGAGTAGTTGCCTCTTTCACTTTCCAATGTGTCTAATTTCCTCAAAATTGATCAATCTATAGGATTCAAGGTGATACTAACCCTTGGAATTTCAAATAATTCTAATACCATGGTGTATTCAAGTTTTAAACCCTTGATCCCTTGCCAATCATTCCATTTTATGAATCTCAATAGTTTAACTTTACTATCAACTCTACCTGAGGTTACAATGGTTACCTTGAACTCATTGATAATATACCACCTAAACTCTTAGATTTAGATGATGATGATGAGCTTGACAAGATCAATCTCAAGATTAAAACCTTTGATCTCTCACCTCATCTCATTTTTCATCTTCCACCTTCTTTGAAACCATGTTCCCATTAACCACACAGTGATGATATACCTGTTTTCTTAACTAAGACTCGACATTCCACTCATCACACCACATCGGATGATAAGGTCATCCCTACCTATGACATTTATCTTCATACACCTGACTATGATTATGGATATACCTTGGATGATCCATTTTTAGGAGGTCTTGTTTAGGCCTGAGATGGTAAAATTATTTGTTATCATTCATCTTTACTTTAGTCTTTTTGTATATCTTCTAGCATTCCATCTTATATAATTCCTAATTTTAGCATTTTTCCTATTGTTCGCAAGGTAGAGATGGTGGGCACACCTCCAATTTCTAAATAACCTCATCGGATTCTACTTATGGATCATGTTATGGCTGGTCCCTATCACTTTTCTAGATATCAAGACCCCTCTAGCTAACTTATCCCTAAGATTCTTGCGACTATCCTTTAGCATTTTATGCATCCCACCCCTCCCTTAACTAATTATAGTTCAGATCTTATTCCCACTCCCTCTCTATCTGAGTCTCTTCCTATTTTTTATCCTATTACTCCTTTCATCAAGCCTCACCTAGTCTCTCCATTAGCCCCACCTTTACTTGGTGATGGTTTTTTCCTTTTACTATAGCTTGCTTCTTTGCCCACCAAATGGGCCAATTAGCCATATTGTGATATTCACAAAATTTTTGATCATTAGACTAGAGACTACTCATTACACCAACCTTCCCTGGCTTTCATTTCCATTCCTTCTATTAATATACCAATAAATTCTACTAATCAATGTAATTATTACTTCCATGATAGATAATCATTCATCCATGCATTATCATAAGCTATGGTAATGTATCGATACCTTGCATCCCACTACTCCTCAACCCATAGATAAGGCTATACCTCCCCCAAAAGTATTACATGAATATCTCTTGAATATGAATAGGTATATTATCTTTAGCACTAGTGTACTACTCATCACACTGATCATTGTTGCATCTTTTAAAAGCATCTCAAGGATAACCTCATGACCATTCATGTGCCTACTACCCTTCCTAATATAGGTTTCCCTTGTAATAAGGTTCCCCTTTCTTCCCCTATGGCTCTACCACATGTGGTCCCTTTTCCACCTATCATTTTCCACCTTTTATTCCCTCACCTATGGATCTTCATTCAATGGTTGCCCCTTCTCCACTAGTGACTCCACCTATGGCCCATTCCCCACTAGTGATCCCTTCATCTCTTATAGATTTCATTTCCATTCCTTCTCTTGAGCATATTCTACATGATAGTCCTCATCAACATGACCCTTACGTATTCCTAAATTTTCCATTGAGGAGATTTGATATGAAGAATTTTCTCAACTTTCCCTGAAGATCAATGAGACTTTGGTTACAGTTCAAATTCAACTTCATAAAGACTTATCAAATGTTATGGATAATTTATGTGGATAAATATATCAATATTTATGAACACAATCACGATCTTATTTCATTTATTTCTTCATTTGGATTGGACATGTCCTCCAACTTTACATTTTTCTATTTTATATCATTTGACATTGTGTCAAATTATTATCTATACTACATGATTTCTTATGTTTTGTACTACATGTTTTTTATGATGTCATTATTCTTCTTATGTTATCTTATGGATTATTTTTCATGAGTACATACTTCTCCTTCATGATTTCCTTTTCTATGGTTTTCATGATTTTCTTTAGTAATTCCTTTTTTATCATGTGATTAATTAACAAATAATTCATCTCATTATAATCCCCTTTTACTTGTTCACTTTGGATCTCCCTTTATTCCAATTATTTCCTTTGAAAGAGTGTGCCAATATCTCTTAATAACATTAAAGAAACAATGTTGATTATTTTAGAGAAAGCTCCAAAATTCTAAGAGAAGGAAAAATAATGCATTTGATTGATTGCAATAATGAGCGAGTAACCTTCCAGAAAGGAGATGAGGGGTGCATATAAGGAAAATTAGGGAAACATGAGGAAGCCCCTAATTTTCCTAATTAACTAATTAAAATTAAATATAATTAGCCTATGGACCCTTTATAACTAACCTAAGGAATCTTAAATAATATAAAATGGTCATACGATCATGTAGGCAAAACCTAGTGGGAAAAAGCACTACACTAACACCCCCTCTTAAGTGTATCTTAGATGAGATGAGAATTGGGTCCCAGCATTGAAAGCCTAATGAGGTACCCAAGTACATATTGATGAACCTCCATAGGAGGAAGAAGAAGGTAGAATATCCCTAACCCCAATGAGAGCTCACAGATGAACAAATTTACTCTCTATGAAGGGCTTGGTCAGAATATCTATAATTTTCTCTAATGTTGGATAGTATTGAAGACAATGACTTGCTCATTGATAAGATCCCTAATGAAATGCATGTGAATCTCTATGTGTTTGGTCTTTTGATGGAGAACCAAATTCCTACAAATCTAGATAGCATTTTGGTTGTCACAGTAGATGATTATTGGTTTAGGAAACTGGACACCAAACTCAATGAAAATCCCTTGAAGCTAGATTGCTTTCGTGGTGGCATCGATAGTCCCTCTGTATTTTGCCTCTATAGATGATAAATCAATTGCATGTTGTTTCTTGCTTGACCAGCTTATTAGACATAAACCAAGTGAGAAACTATAGCCTAAAGTGGACTTTTAACTCTAAATATCTCTAGCCCAATCTGAATCTATGTATCCAATTAAATCAACCTTTATTCCTACTCCATAGTGTATCCCATAGTTGTGTGAATCTTGAATGTAGTAAAGAATCTACTTTGCTACTTTCTAGTGTAACTCATGTGGCTCCTACATAAACTAAGAGACCAAACCAACTACATAAAATATTTTAGGTCTAGTGTGTGTGAGATAGATAAGACTACCCATGAGTTGTCAATACATAGTTGCATCAATGAGTGGTGTAGGATAATTAGCCTCAATTTTCACACTGAACAAGAAGGGAGTAGGAGCTAGATTATAATCAACCATGTTAAACCTTTTTTTTAAATCAATAGAATACTTGGATTTTGATAAATTATCCTAGAATTTGACTGAATGATTTCAATCTTGAGAAAGTAGTGCGACAATCCTATGTTTATCATTGAAAATCTATCTAAAAGTGTAATTTTCACTACTAAGATGGAAGATCATGAGCTCCCTATAATTAGTAAGTCATCCACATAGAGAACTAGGATCAATAGAGAAACATCCTACCAAAATATGTAGACATTCAAATTTGAGTGGCATCTGGTGAACTTGACTATGAGGAGAAAGGAGTCCATCTTGGCATACCATGCCCTAGGGGCCTATTTGAGTATGTAGATAGATTTCTTAAGTCTATAGACTAAGAAGGTATCTTTCAATAATCCTTGGGGTTGCTCCATATATATCTCTTCTTTGAGGTCACCTTATAGAAAATCACTCTTTACGTCTATTTGGTGAACACCCCACTAATGTGTGGTTGTGATGGCTAGAGTGAGTCTTATAGACATCATCTTGACTAGAGAAAATGTCTCAGTGTAATCTATGATAGGTACTTGAGAAAACACCATTGTAACTAGATGAGCTTTGTACTTTTTGATTGACCCATATATACCACACTTGGTTTGATAAACCCATTTGTAATGGACCAATTTTCTTCCTTTCAGAAGAGGGACTAAGTCCCATGTTTTGTTCCTAATTAGGTAACTGTACTCTTCCTACATAGTAGAATCCCATTTTGTAATGCCATATACCTCATGAAAGTTTTATATATCTAAGGTAATGGCCAAGTATGCATGTGATGCCCTTTGAAACTATGATCATGTCTACCTTGTCTCCAATGGATTTCCAACCCATTTTCTAGCACTTTGAAGTGTCTGTCTAACCCAAATAAGACTAGAATTATATGAGATTAGAGAATCACAGGGTGAGTCCTCATTCTCTATAGTGTGCATTTGAGATGGAGGAAAATCCTCATCACTACTCTCATTATTTTAACTTGAAGAATAAGAAGAGTCATCCTCCTCATCAAGAGGATTTTGAGGTGGATCTATGTCACTGTCTGAAGTGGAATCAATGTTCAATGAGACTTCTGAAGAGTCTGGAGTACCAAGATTATGTTCAAGTGAGCCCTCACAAAACTTGACACTCCTTTCAATGAAAATATCATGAGTTTTAGGATGGGGAAGCCTATATCCATTAACACCCTCTGCATACCCCACAAAGATGCAAGACTAACTCTGAGGGTCCATTACCTTGAGTTTTTTCTTAGGAACATGGGCCATTTCTAATGATCCAAACACTTGAAAGTGATCTACTACAGGATTTTGACCATCCCAAGATTCAAAAGGAGTGATTCCATTCAAGGTTTTGTGTGGAACTCAGTTCTAAATGTAGCATGCATAGTTGATTACTTCAACCCAATACTTAGGAGAAAGAGACTTTGATTGAAGCATGCAATTTGTCATTTCCTTCAAGGTATGATTCTTACATTTAGCCACACCATTATGCTAAGGATTTTATGGAACTATGTGTTACATCTAAATCCCCTTTGATGTGAAAAACTCCTCAATCCTATTGTTGACATACTCCGTTTCATTGTCAATCTTTAAGATTTTAATGGAACATTTTGACTACTTCTCCATAAGTGCCTTGAAGTCCTTAAAGTGATCAAAGACCTTAGACTTATTTTTGAGAAAAAAAACCCAATTGTACCTCAAAAAGTCATCAATGAATGTGAACATGTATCTTGTCCTATTGAATGAAGGTTTTGGAAATGGTCCTGCTAAGTCACTGTGGACTATCTCTAGCTTTTATTTAGCTCTCCTTACTTTGCCTTTCTCATATTTCTCTTCTGGATGCTTTCCAAGAATGCAACCATTGTATAGGCTCTCTAATAATTTGACTTTAGGTAATCCTAAAACCATGTCTTGATGATTGAGTTGCTCCAGGAAATGATAGTTTAAATGGCCAAACCATTAATGCCATAATTTGCTTACTCCATCTGCATGACTAAGTAGTGTAACTGAGGGATAATCTAGGGTAAAATATGAGAAGGTATATAGCATGGATTGATGATTGGCCTCCCATAAGCCCCTACAGTGTCACTATGTAGCTCTTTGATGACCACTAAATTAGGTGTGAACTTAACTCGCTTTCCTACACCTATGTGAGTAATTTGATATACTAACATAAGATTGATGGATAGTGAAGGAACACACAAAACATCATTAAAGGTCCCATCAATTACTTAAATTTATCATTTATCATTGACTTCTAAAAAAGTGTTATCACCCATATGAATTTAAGACACAAAACATGGCTCTATTTTTGAAAATAGATCCTCTAAATAGGCCATGTGATAGGAAGCACCCAATTCAATAACCCAAGTAAAAGACTAAGAAGCTATTGCAATAAGTGCCTTGATCTTGTTTTTACCCTTTTTTATATCTTTTGCCTTTGCATAATCTTGTGCAAACATGTTCTTAGATGAAGATTCAAGAAAACTGATGTTGTTCTTCTCAAGCATCTTAATTAAGGTGTCAATCTTCTTTTTCATGCACTAGGATTCATCATGCCTAAGTTTCTTACAAAAGTTGCATTGGAGTTTCTCCTTCTTAGGTTTCCTACATGAAGAGGACTCATTTGGTGATGTTTTTATCTTGGCACCTAATTTATAATTTTTCTTATGCTCATTATCTTGTTTAGACTATTTCTTCTCTTGTTTACCATTATTTGAAAGCTTCTTCTTGACCTGATTGATAATCAAGGCATGTCATTTTACAGACTTCAGTGCACCCATTTGAACAAACTTATCTTGATCCCAATTTATATCAGTAACAAACTCATCAAATGATGGTATATTCCAAGTGGACCAAGTGCACGTTTGGTAGCATGAAATGTAGAGACAAAAATTAAATAGTCATGACCCAATTTTGTAAGCATGAATATAATCAATTGGTCATTTGTTTTCTTAATGCCACATTATTTTAAATATAGTATCAATTATTTGAACATTGTAAATAATTCTTAAAGGGTGTCATAGTCACTTGTGCTTAATGTGATGAGCTCATTCTCTACCTCATGACTTCTCATGATGTCCTGCACTGCAAAAATCTTGTCTAGGATTGTCCAAACTTCATATAGAGTTTTTGTAGATTCAACATGAAATAGGAGGTTTAAAGACATTGATAGGCATAGAAACCCATAGGCCTCATCACATCTATTATACCACTTAACCTTTTTTGCATTTGTAGATGGCTCATATTCCTCACCCATAGTAATATGATAGAGTCCTTTACCTCTCAAAGCAAGTTGCATTTTAGACTTCCATTAAAGATAATTAAATGGTGTGAATGGTTCAATGTTTAGATTCATTAGTGTAGATTAGAATGAGATAAATTATAGAATTGAAATGAAAGCAAGAAATAAAAATCACATAATATAAGTAATGCCTAATCTATCAAAAATACCCCACCTAAAGTTACAATGTACACACGCTTAGTCTTGGATGTTAGGTACAATCGAGAATGTGTCTATGATAAATCAGTGTGATAAATTATGAGAGGGACATTGAGCAAAGTCAATAATTCATCCAAGAAGAAAGGTGTAAAGTTTGAAAAGAGTTTTGAGCTATTACACCATGTGAAAAATGGATGTTACAAAAGTCCTGAAACAATGTTACCAATGTGTAGATCTCAAGAAAATATGCACTTTAAAAAAAAATGGCACCCAAAAAGGAGCTATGGATTGAAAGTTATAGTATTTACTGGTTTTTACTTCCACATATTCTTGGACCCTTTCCAAAAATGGAATTTTTTTCTAAACTGGTATTTTTTCATCCAAAAATCCAAAAATAAAAACAATTTTACTTTATTTCTTCATTACCTTTCACCTGAAATTTGATGCCCTCCTGAACGTAACTTGGGATTTCAACACTACTTTACTTCGGGTTCTTGCAATTACTTTACTTAAAAAATAAGAAGTAATTAACATTGGAAAACTTGAATAGGTCTTCCTAATGCATTTTGGTTTCTTGCAACTGTATTACTTCGAGTTCTTACAACTACATTGCTTCAAGTTCTTGCAACTACTTTAATTAAAAAAAGTAATAACTAATTACTCTTTGAAAACCCAATTACTTCTTGGCAATGTATTTTAGGGTTGTGAAGTTTGACTGCTAAAGCCTGATTACTTATAAATAATTGACTTGGAGAATCCTAATTACTTCTTGCAATGTATTTCAGGTTTCTTGGACTACTTTACTTAACTTCATGAATTAGAAGTAAAGTAATGGTGAAACCCTGAGTTGGTCTGCGATCAAGTTGTCAGGGTTGAGAAACCCGATTGCTTCTTCCAATGTAATTTGAGGTTTTTGAACTACTTTACTTAACTTCATGAATTGGTAGTAAAGTAATGCTAAAAGCCCAAATGGGTCTTACAAGCAAGTTGTAGCACTTTGAAAAATTGATTTTGTCTGGAATCAAGTAATGGCCCTCTAAGAACTCTATTTGGTCTATGGAGAGTAAACTGAGGTTTGTAGGCTTGACTACTTTGTCTGTACGGATGTCTGACTAGTTGGAAGACATTGATTTTTTGAAAAATCCCTAAACTTTCTTAAAAAAGTAAGAGAACCCCATTTTAGATCTCAAAAAACCCAAAAAATATATGCAAACAAATTTTTCATTAAAGGCCTTTTGACATGAGTTTTGAAGCAAATTAAGAAAATATCTCCAAGGTCAAAAATGGTGGCCAAGACAAAAGAAAAAATCACAACAAGGTGAATGCATGGAGGATCTTACCAGGGAGTTTGATACATGAGGTTGTCAGGAAGCCTTTGATACTATGAAAGAGTGTGCCAAGATCTTTAAATAGTATTCATGTAACAATGTTGATTCCTATAGAGAGAGCTCCAAAATTCCAAGAGAAGGAAAAATAATGCATTTGATTGATTGAAATAATGAGTAACCTTCCAAAAAGGAAAAGAGGGGTACATATAGGTAAAATTAGGGTAACATAAGGAAGCCCCTAATTTTTTTAATTGACTAATTAAAATTAAATATAATTAGCTTATGGACCCTTTATAACCAACCTAAGGAAGCTTAAATAACATAAAATAGCCATACGACCATGTAGGTAAAACCTAGTGGGGAAAAACACTACACTACCATTCACAAACTAAGCATACACATGGTTTAGACTTGAGATAATATGTTGATTCAGAGTTAAGCCTAAGTGTTCTAGTCAGTCATGTCTTTGGATTCTTAGCTTCATTTAGCCAAAGCCTAAATCTCATTCATGTGTATCAATTTATATCTCATGATTGTTCATTTCAATTCCATATGGAGGATGAATCCCAAAATCCATAAACATTCAAAATCCAAATAATTTAACAAAAGGCAATGATCTAAAAGGCAATATTCAAAAATTTTAAAAGTCAAATCACACTAAAAGACATGATTCTAAGCACATCTACTTTTTCTAATCAAAGTTCAAAATTTACAACTGACTTCATGATAAAGTTTAGGTTCATTGAGGTGTAGTAGGATAGCGATTGCAAAAAGAGAATAAAAATCTTTTAGTGCTACCTACTTTCGCACGCAAGTACCCAATCTTCATAGTAGATCGATAGCTCTATAAGGGTTCCTGAGGAATGGGGAATAAGTTGTAGGAAGGTAGGTCCATTTTATTTTTCTTGTTCAAAAAAACCAACATGAGTTAATCTTAGTACCACACTTATTTATCTACACATCTTTGTGTCTATAGTGAATAGGTATCCTTTGTATATTAATGGTCACTAGTCACTTAGTGTCTTTCTATGTCCTTAGTGTGCCTATTATTTCCTAAGGTCTTCTCATAAGATGCTTTTGTTATTTCTCTTACATTCACTCTTTCACTCCCTACAATCCTAATATTTCCCCTTCAAAAATATTATTTTGATCATTGATCACTCCCCTTAGGGATTCTATTTGTGAGTTGAAGTGTAAGACTTTGGATAAGACCAAGCCTTCCTCACAAATTATCAAATTTTCACACTACAATTATAAACATCCTCTTTTACCATATTTTACCCTTTATTTCCACCTCATTAGTGTTCCCTTATGAGTTGCAGTGTAAAACCATAGATAAGACCTAGCCTTCCTCACAAAATTTTCCAATACTCAAGTCACAATGAAATTACATGTGTCAAATTTGAGATAAGTCATGATTGGTTATGAGTTACACATCATTGACATGCTTCCCACCTTGATTTAGTATGTTTTATGCTTACTTCATTGATATTTCACTTTTATCTTCTTATTTTTTGATTGCATGTAAGAATCCAACCATTTTTCTTAAAGTTTTTCATATTTTCCAACTTGAATTAGTGTGATTAATTTAAGACCATTTTTCCAATTTTATTTCTCTTTTATACTTTCCATCATGATTTAGTATGATTTATTGAATTAATTGATTTTTTTTTCTACCATTTGTCTTTCACATGTTTTCCATTTTATTACATTATTTTCATACTTCCTAACATGATTTAGTGTGATTTTACTTGTTTTAATTTGGTACCAATCTTTTTCATGGTTCAAAAACATTTTTTGTCCTCTTATTTACCACTTTTTGGTTTATTATACTTAGTCATATTTTGTTATTAAACATTTACTATTGTGAAATAGTTGTAGTGTATTTTTTATGATTGCTTATACTTTTTCAAAGTCTTTTTTTCCTATTTGTTTTTAACCATGCATGTGTACTACATAATGCTAGAAAAGAAAACATTCCACATATATTTATTATATCAAATACAATCAAAGAAAAATACATGTGCTAGAAATAAATATATCCATGCATCAACAACCACAACCAAAACATAACTCATGAGACCAAAATTCAACTATCAAAATAATATATCTCTATATATCATATGTTTTTTTAGCAAAATATAAAAAAAAAAATCTCTAGCTCTATGTTTGGGTTCTATCATGCCTATCTTGTGGCCTGGCCACACTACCTATAGATGCCTCAGATCATCCCCTCTACACAGTACACTATAATGTGGTTGTTTGAGATCTCAACCCTAATACATGTCCCTATAGGTTATCCACCTAGGATTGTACCTATCCCAATTAGATCATGGTAGTCATGTGTGAATCTCTCTCCTAAGCCAGGGCTTACTATCGTTGTGCCTCTCCTACTCTCACCCTTACCAATGGTTTTAATCTATCCCCACATGTTTGTAGCTACCTCATGGCCTCCCCCACTAGTATAAACTATCCTACCTAAGTTGGGGTAGATGCTAACATAGGATCATCCATCATGGTAGGGTCATATGATGCCATCACCCCATCCAAAATGTCATAGTGTGCTCTATGAATAAATATCCCCATCTAACCTCTTTTATCATAGGGTTTAAAACAATAAAAACCCATATATACATCAAATCATGTATATATCTCAAAATATTTCTAATATCATACACAACTAGTATTTTATCTTAAATACTAAAAATTACATTTCTTACCTATCCTAGTATCACCAACCACCATCTCCCTATATACTCATTCGTCGATCATGATCTCTCCATCAATCCATCCCCCAATCACCTCATCCATCGAATACCTCCTTATCAAATCAAATCCTAGAGTCACCACCCATGTATGTCATGGGCCTCTCCTCAGTGATGCCTCTATCAACCAGCTCTACCTGGGGTTAACTATCAAGTCATCTTGAGTGACCACTCTCATCTATACTTGATCCCACTAATGATGTCTCCATTGGTGGTATGTTTAAGGTGGTTACTACTCCTCTTGTTGTGGTACCTTTTGCACCCCTACATCCACATCCATGCCCTCTCCTCCTCCAACTATCAATTATCATGCTCAACCAGTCCATGGTCTCACATGTCATGGCCTAGTCTATAATCTCTAAACTAGCATTCCTCCTCCTCTCCCCCTCAACTCTCTTTTATGCCATGCCAAAAATTTAGGTATTACTATAAGATCCACTAGGTTCAAGAGTCTAAACTATTTTGACAAGTGTGCCACTAGCTATGGCTCTACCCACCAAGTATAGTGGCCCATGATCCACACTTGAGCTAGCCCTAGTTCCATGATCACCCAACTAGGCCAAATAGTAGTAATATACATGTAGGTATCCACACAATCTCTCCTCACTTGAATGTATACCTTATTGGCACATGGGGCACTTCCTAAACTACCTAGTCTTATCTCTATCTAGCAACCCAAAATAACCTATCATCAAGCACATGGGGCAACCCAATTGGACAATACATTAGTAACCTCTCATATATCCATGCATTTAGTAATACCACTATTCCCATGGTCTTTTACCTTTTGGATAGCATCCCATACATATCATACACAATCTAGATCCAGATGATAGACCCAAAATCATAGAGCACCCCTGATCCAAAATGAATTGGAACAAAGCTATTTCATATAGTGGTACTTTATCATCTGACTTGTGATACATCACTCATGTTTTCACAAGTCCAATCACAACCCTTCATATATCTATAATATATGCAATAAATACATTGAATAATATCACCCTCAACCTTGGGTAAATCTTATCTAAGCATGTTGCTCACCTGGCTAGTGGTCATCTCTCCTTCAAATCATATGGTGTCCCTATGATCATTAGTGTGCCTCCTATAGGTAGTCCAAGTAATACATGGATGTCCTCTAGTGTGATAACTACCTCTATGGTATCCCCATCCACAACCCATTAAAATGTTTTGGTCAACCATTCTCATACTCCAATGAATATGACAATAAAATCAGCACTTAGTGGCATGCATCTCATCTCTATGATACATCCTAGACCCAATACAACCAATATCACTCTTTCCACATCTATTAAATGCTCTCGCAAATTAGTTAAACATGAGGCATATATCAATCACCATAATATCTAGTGCCTCTGTAAAATATGAAATTATAAAAGATGTATTAGATCTCCATGTCATTCATAAGAAAAATACATTCTTACATATTTCATAATAAAGAACTAGTTTGATTTAGTTTCTTTATTTTAATACCAGATTGACCTATTACAAACTAAATTGGCCCTCTCATTTGTTAATGATACTAGATTGGCCTTGTCATAATGTCTACTATATTAGCATTTGTAGTATTAAGTCAGCCCTTATATGGCTTAACAAGTACTAAGTTGACCCCTTTAATCTTTTTTAATACTAAGTTGACCACTTACTAATAAACTAAGTTAGCCTACTAGTACTAAGTCATCCCTTTCACCTAAAAAATTAAGTTGGCCACATACTACTAAGTTTTTTCTTATCTTCTACAAACTAAGTCAACTTGGTAAACCTTGTTCATTCACTACAATGACTCTTTGACTAATTACCATAAATGCCTTGGGCATTTATTAGTCTGACTCCTTCCTAACCAATACCCCATTTGACCCCTTGTGTCCATAAAAACTTCCTAGGGTTCATTCTAATACCTAAATTTCACCTAATAGTCAAATTTATATAAATCACTCAATTTCAAATAAAAATACTCAAAAAATTTAAATTCTTAGTTGTTTATCTATGTTATATTCATTATGGCCGCTATGTGTCCTCCCTATTTCAACTGTCATCTCCTCACCATTTTGGCTCTTTGGGCTCTCACTAGGTCTATCAGAGCTCTATTTTTCTTGGAATAGTAAATAATACCAAATGATTTCCTTTTCACCCTATTTATATTTTTTATTTCAAAATTATTTACCCTTCAAATATTTACCATCAAATTTCTTATTTTTCTCATATCTTTGTCTCTACTAACTCTTTTTCCAAATCATAAAAATTTATAGAATCCTAGTGTCATATAAAATATTTTCAAATATTATATGTACATGTTGAAAACATTTTGATTTTGTACTCTCTTTTTTTAATCTCTATAGGGTCATCTAATGTTCCTCACATTTGGACAACTTCACATTTTTATACATCTACTTTTTTATCTACAACACTAAGGTAAGTAAAGGTATGTGTTTTTCAATTATGTGCTTTCATTTATCTTATTTGTTCCTTACTACACTTTATTCATCTTCAACATTATGTGTCACTATGTTTTTTTCCTAAAGCACCATCCCGTGTTGCACCTATGTAACACATGATGAGATTCGAGTAGGGCATATGTATACACATAATATTTTTAAACTTTATCAATTATTGATGTTTTAAATCTTGTAATAACCCAACATGTCTCAATCTCTTTAAGTGCACACCTTAAGGGATGCACCGAGAAATGGGTAGTCAGATCATTGATGCTTCACAAGTTGTTGTCCCTTTTTTCTATTTACTATCTACACACTTGTCTCCTAAAACCATTCCCCTAAGCTTTGCCTCCTATTTTTCACCCTCCTCTATTCTTTTACCACTTTCATTAGCACTCCCCTAACCTAAAACCCCTTTTTTACATTTTACATTACATAGTCAACCATCTCAACCTTGTATTCTTATTGATAAAAATTATTAGGGTCTAGGTCGGCCCCTGGCCGACATAATCCATGACCTAGTTTATTTTTGTCAATTATGATACTAGGTAGATCAAGTTGACCTTGTTGACCTAAAATTTCTAAAGGAACCATGAGATATAGATATATAAACACATTCATTTTTCCATTTCTAAGAGAAGAGAAAAATAAATAAAATATATTGTGCATCTGCTTATCCAAATTTATACTTGAGGAGCAAGCTTAGGTTTTCATACTTTCTTTAGAGATAAATATCTTGTCTTGTGGAGAATTATTTTGGATGCATTGATAGGTTGTGTATCCTAGATCTGATTTATCATTATCATCCTTACATATCATAACAACCTCTTGCAAAGCACCTTGGCCAAGGGAGAGATTGAGGATCAATGGGTTCATCTTCAAAGGTAAGTATTCTTAACTTTGTTCCTCCTTTTTAAGAGTAGATAGATATGCATTTTCACTTCCCTTCTATGCATTAGTATTTCATATATTGACATGACTACATGTCTTCTATGCATGTTTAATTTTCATGTTTATTACCCCAACTTTGTGCCATAAGCTTAGGTGAGCACTAGATTAGATTTTACTTTACTTGTTATTTGTTTAGTGAATATGAAAACATAGGACCTAGTTAGGGTTACTACATAGTTTTACTTGACTAAAGCCTTTGGAACTCTCCCTAGTGATATTATTTATGGTAAAAGATATCTTGGCTAAGTCTAGTGGATACATCTTGGTCATGACCTTGATTATCTAATGTATCCACAATCAGAAGTTTGAGTAGGATTTATCTTCTTTTAGCTAGGATTGATTTGTAGATCTGCTACATTTTCCATTGCATACACATATTCTTTGTAAGTTTTCCCTTGAGATAATTTTAACAATCTCACATGCATGAGAATTAGTATAAATAATATCTTAGACTAATATCCACAAATAATAATATATTGAGCTTTTCAAATGAAGTTCCCCCCATAAACATAATAATTTTATTATAATATAATTTTGCTCCCTTTTTTATAAAACATAGTCCTTTTTGTTCATTTGAAGTATTATTTCTAGTATTTGCATTGTTGTTCTAATTTATTGTAAGAAGGATCATATCAAAGTCACATATTTAAGAGATAAAATCATTAATCACAGATGCCTACACTAGATGATAGTATCCAAAGGCTAGGAGGACTTGTCTATGTAGATATAAACACCCATGTTCCTAATTCAAGCAACCCCTTATCCATTTTCAAAACATTTTAGTTACCTGATTTTAGTCTCAAACCTACACATAGCAGTAAAAATCTAAGTATCTAAATCTCCTTAATTCTTTCCATAAATAGTAAGTTTAATTGTTCAAATTATATTATACTTTAGTATTCAAACTAGTTATTTATTGTAATACATTAAACAATCTAAAAAGTTTAGATTTTTTTATTTCTTTAGATAGCTAAATGAACAATAAATTGAAATAATAGTAATGCACAATAGGTAAAATTAATAATTAGATAGATTTGTTCTTTATTTACATAAAGTGAATAAAATATTCCAAAAATATTAAAAAAAATTCACCCATAATCCTAAATGCACCCATAATCCTAAATAAATTTCAAGGTATAAGGTCAACATATTCCTCAAAACAATCTAAAATAAATTACAAAAAAACTACAACATTTGATTTAAATACTAAATGAATGAGAATTTAGCTCAGTATAATTTTGAAAGGGAAAATGGACTAGGTCCAAGATCTGTGTAAGGACACTCCACAATCCTCACTTACTATTCTATTAGTAAAACCTATGGTTCCCTTGTTTGGAAATAAGCAACTAGATCGAGTCATTGCTAATGATAAGTTATAAAACAACCCCATAAAAACAAACATGGTGGAATAAAAATAAAGACATAAATTTAATTTATGTATCATATAAAAAATTATGATCATGTCTTTAACCATTGAAATTCATAGGTCCTAAGCCTATGCAAATAAAGTCACTCTCTTACAATAATTTGAGACATTCCTTAATATTATCGAGCACAACACACAACTCTTAGTTATGAGTGTTAATTTAATCCAATTGCAAATAGATAGAAGATAAAATACGAGTTTTTTGAATAGTTAAAGTAGAATAATTCCTAGAGTACAATTTTTGGAAACATTTTTTCCAAACATAAAAGAGGATGACCAGCCGACAAGTGTTCCAAATGACAAGGGGAGTGGAGGGGTAGAGAATGTCAATCAAGGTATTTTTTATTGATTTTTTTAGAAAGAGGTTTGGAAGAAATGAGAGAATGGAAGATAAGAGATGAGAGGAAGTTATGGACTAAGTGTGTAAGTTCATGATAGGATGATTTTGAAGGAATATAGTAAGATGAGTAATATGAATGACTGGACAAAAAAATATGATTAATAATAATCAGCTACCTATTGGGGAGAGATATTTACAAGACCAATTTCCCATATTCTTCTAAGTTTTATTAAACACCCAATCCCACATGTCCCAAGGGGGAAGTGAAACCAAATGGAATAATTAGGTAGTAAGTAATTTTACCTTGGGGGATGACATTCTAAGCTAGGGGGATCTACGACAAATTTTGAGCACTTTTGATAAGAATGATTTATGTTTTATGACTACACAACTTAGATCTAGACAAATCACAATAAAAATCTAGAATTGATTGTGCATTAATGATTTTATGTTCAATACTTTGTATAAAGATAAATAAATAATTAGTGAAATGATAGTTAAGAGAATAAGAACCATGTAAGAATAATTCATTTAAAATCTCCTTGATGATGATCTTGTTGGAGCATATATCCAAGGGCATTAGAAACCAGAGCATATAGATATGGGGAAAGTGAATAGCCTCAATAAAAGGAGCATTAGAGGTAAAAGGATGTTTTGAGGCTAACATTGACCATGACATGAGCTTGAGTTTTTACAAAGAGCATTTGAATGTGATTCCTAAAGTGAGTACTAAATCCCAACCACTCAAGCATCTCGAGAATAAATCACCAATGAATCCATTCATATGCTTTATAAAATTTAATTTTGATTAATAATACATATTTATTAGAATATTAAGCCCATTAAGTGGTTTCCAATGCATAGAGGAGATTGTCTATAATATATGTGCCCTTTATAAGTCTAGTTTTCTTAGGGTGAAACAATATCTTGAATGATAGATTTAAGTTTCATAGAAATATCCTTTGTAATAATTTTGTAGGATACATTAAGAAAAGTAAAGGGGCACCAACCACACCCCCTAATCATGTTTCTAACTTTACAAATTGATTTAATTAGGCCATGATTAATGACAACTCCCAAAGATCCATTGGCTTTTACCTCCATATAAACATTAACTTGTTGTGATCCACACTTGTATTAATTGAATAATGCATAATTTAATGTAGATTAACATAAAATAAAATAGATATTAGTGGACTAAAATTCTCAAATATTCAATATATTCACAAATATAATAATACCATTATGGTAGGATAACACCATGTAATACTCCTTTAGGAAGGAATAACTCCACAATTCCACTTTGAGAGGGACACCTCCAATATCCTTCTATAAATATAAGACTCAACACTTACTAGATATCCTTTACAATGATATTCATCTCCTTTATATAGACCATTATAACTTATAATGGATGGGTAACCTTCTAATCCAAGTGTATACCAACTCATTACCCAATTTACTAATTCCATAAGTTACTCATTTGTCTCAATATATTAGACCTATAAAACTAACTAATGAGGATGTTTGGCATATGTCAGCATCTCTATCAACCCATATATATTAATATATCATATCCCTAGGTATATAACATGTCATCCTTCTTTGACATGTTTTGTCCACAAAACATGAGAGAGTGCTTCAAATCATTACACACTTATCTCCAAGATCCATTATCCAACCCCCTGTATGTGCCCTTGATAGGTGATATCTCACCAACCATGTGTCCAAAGTCCATTTTGATACTTTGATTCGATACATGATCATATTTTTACCTCCTTCGTGTCCATGCATAATGATCCCTCCTCTGATTCCTTATTCCATATTGTTTTGCACTAATTTTATTCCATTCACAATCATAGTAGTTCGTCTTTAACTTCCATACATAGTCAAAGTGATTTCTCCATTGATTTATTATGTATCCATAATAGTTAGTACTCTAATTTCTTGTGTAGTCAAAATGATTATTGTTATGACACTCCTTGACATGCCTCCATGTTTTTTCCTCTCATGATGATGTGGGTCTTTATATACCTCAACATTTTTCATAATTTCACCTTACCAACCTTTTCTTCTACCTTTTTTACCTTTTCATTTGTAGTCCCTTTGTCTTTTGAGTAGATGAAGTGTTCTCTTCTTATATTGTTTTTTCATCTATTTCTTCATTTAAATCTTCTTTATGATATTTTTCACCATCTTAAACTTCATCTATTATGCCTTTCCAAGTGTGATACCTTATAAAGTGACCTTATTTCTCTTGTACCAAAACTTCATGAACTACTTCTCCACATTACTATTGATTGTTCCCAAAGTCCCTAACCAAGGATATCCAAGAACCATAACACCATTGGATATCTAAAACATAAAAAATTTGAATGCAAAACATATGTGCCAATTTTGAGCTTAAAATCTTTAAAACCTTTAACATTCTTACCATCTATGTGATTCTCATTGATATTATTTTCTTGAACAAGTAAATGTTGAGTAATATCAATTTTAATGAAGCTATACTTGTTGTTAGCATTTATGGACACAATTAACCTTCTTCTTTTGAATGCATCCATGAAACTAAAAATGGAAGCATCTCTCTTTGGATCTAAGTTGTTTAAACCCTTATCCTCCATCTCTCATTGTACCTCATCAATATCTTTTATCTCTCCTTCTCCATAATCTGTAGCCACTTCATCATCATCATCATTATGCTCCTTTTCTTATTCTTCTTCTTCATCACTTGCATTCTCTTCCTCATTACCATCATATCATTATTTCATTCCTCTTATTTTTCTTTTAATTTTTCTTTTTCTTCATGTGCATTCTCATATTCATTATCATTTCTATTATTTTCCTCCTCTTCTTTTTATTTTTCATCTTTTTATTCTATGTTCCATCGATCTAGGAAAACCTATTCCATTTTTTCCCATGAAAACTTCCATCATTCTCCTCATAGATGAACCCACCAAAGTGATGCATGACCCTTGAAAAAATGTGACAAATTTATTTTTCCAAAACATTCTTTGGAAATAGCTCTACTTAAAAAAGAGCCACCATTCTTTAGCATCAATATCTTCCTCTCCAAAAAAAAATTAAATCCATGATTTAAACACACTAGGGTTAATTAAAAAAACCCTAAATTTTTAATAACTTACACCACATTGACCATATAACCCCAAAACTTTTACTATATCTTTTATGAATAATCATACAACTTTAGTGAAAAACTGTTGAAAATTCCAAAATCAACGTATAGAGCGAATTTATGAAAAATCATAAAATAAAAATAACTCACTCAAAACTTATCAAAAAAATTTATTTATTTTATTTTAACTTTCTTGAATGATCATGATAGCTTAATAAAAAATGTATAATAAATTTCTTGAAATTGTGACAAAAATGACAAATTATGACAAACCCTAAAATAGAATTAAATCACACAAAAATGATTATTAAATCTTAATTTTTATATTATGGTGCACTTGAATTATTCTCCAACTCGAGTAAAAAAATATAAAAAAATATATAATAGATTTTAAGATATAAATGATTTTCCAAAATTAGGATTTTCCCACACAATTTGCCCAAATCGAAGCTCTGATACCACTTGTTATAATGCAAAATTATACTAAATGAATTATGAATAATATAATGTAGATCAACACAACAAAAGAGATATTAGTGGGCCAAAATTTCCAAATATTTTATATATTAATAAATAAAATAATACTAGGTTATGGTAGGGCAACACCATGCAATACTCCTTTAAGAAGGAATAAATACATAATTACACTTCAAGGGTTACACTTCCAATCTCCTTCTACGAATAAAAGACTCAAAAATTACTTGATATCCTTTATAATGGTATTAATATCCTTTATATAGACCTCTATAACTAATAATGGATGGGTAACCTTATAGTCCTAATGTAGGTCGACTCATTATCCAATGTACTAATTCCACCAGTTACTTTTTTGTCCAAATATATGAGACCCATATAACTAACTAATGGGGATCTGTGCCAAATTTTGGCATCCACATCAACCCATATACATTAATATATTATATCCCTAGGTATATAGCATAGCTTGATCCAACTTATGGAGGATAGATTCACGTAACCATTCCTCTAAAAAATATTCATACTTAACAATGTGGTGTTCTTATCGAAAGACTTTACTATAATGCTAAAAGAAAGATCCCTTGATATCATTAAGTGAGGATGTCTCCACTTCATCCTTAGTAATGATGGATGAGTTATGTTCATGGGGTTACTTATATTTTAAGTATTTAAATAATTATTTAGAGCCATGTTTACCATGCTAGATCTAGAAAATAAGAGTATATATTCACACCTTAACCCCTTAAAAATTCAAATTTTATTAGATCAGATTCATTTTTGGTAAAAAAACTTGAAAGGTGTCTTGCGAATGTTCCTCAAGAGCGAGGCACCATTGAATATTATTGTGTTATATATTTTTTTATTTATTTCCTATTTCTTTGGTCATAAACTTCCCATATCCTCTAAGGAACTTGACTATTACTGCCATAATGGTTTCCCACCATAAAATCCAACCTACATGTGAAGTAGGTTAGGGTTTCAACTCTAAAATAATAAAAAATAGAGTTATACATTATGGGGAAGAGAGACAATAAATTTTAATATTCAAATGGATTTGAGTGTGGGGAGGAGGAGAAGGGTCCAAGTTAAAGTAGAAAGAAATAGGAAGATCATTAGAGATGACAATGTCATTGAGAGAGGTAACATGGGGAAATGCAATAAGTGACTTTACAAACATGCTAAAATAGAACCTATCAAGTCTATTGAGTTGTATTTGATATCCAGCTTGATAATAAGACCAAGTTGCCTATTTATGAAGCTAGACATCCAAAGAGTGGGTTAAAGACCCCCAAAGAGTGGTGATAATGTAGCCATGCTAAAAATTTATTGATAGAGAGAAGAGATGAGTGAGACCATCTACAGTCTCTTATGTGCTCAACTATGTTGAAATCACCTCCTAATATCCAATACATAGGAGGAATATTTAAAGTCATTCAATTGCAAAGAGTAATGTGTTCCACTTTTACACTTGTAGCATAAATTTAGTAGAATCCATGGATTTTCTCCTCAACATAAACTATAACTCAAACCCATCCATGGGAAATGCCTTACTAGTGGCAATAATTCTACAAGAAATGGAGGGCAGTAAGAGCATAACCATACATCCTTACCATATTCATGAGAGGTATGGTAAGGCAATATGTGTTTGTTGATATCAAGTAAGTTAAATAACAGATCAAGGCCACCAAATTTAACCTCCTAAAGGAAAATAAATTCATAAGGATGATCTTGTAATACCCGTTTGACATGAAATTTTTTTTCAAGGAGGGTGATCCCTTGAACATTCCATGAGAATAAAAAGAGCTTCATAGAACATTGCCAAAGAGACATTATTCAACCTTATTTTCAGTAATTAAGGTGAAATAGTTGAAGCTAGGATTGGGGATAGGGAATATAGATGTGGTTCATCCAACATGTTTCATTGATCAGGAACTCACCTCATTATAGGATATTACCTTAATCACTTTTTGTGAACCCCCCAACATTAGACCTAGTTCTTACATTACTAGGAACCTACATGGGGTCTCTACTTTTTGAGGAGGATATCATTATTTTTCCAACAACCATCCAATTGTCAAGGTGAAAATCATTGACTTAGGTTTCTAAAATAGAATTAATGGTTGGGTTCATAGAGATACATTGAGTGTTATTATTATTCAAACTAGGGTTAGGATTAGATGAGTTATGGTTACTCAAGGGTGGAGAGGGTGTTTTTGGTGGAACTAAGGGATGAGTGATAGAATTATTTATCTTATGTTATTTGAGCTTATTTTTAAGGTAGTCCCAAGTTAAATGGCCATCTTTCCAAAAATATAAATAGGTTTTGGGTTTTTTGAGGTAAATGATAGGTTGGAGCTGGGTGAAACTTGACCCAAATAATTGGATTAAACTGGGTATGGGTTGCTAAAATTCCATTTCAATACTGACTCTAGGATGGTTTTGGAGGCCTCTAAATTTATCTATGATTTTTACACCAGAGAAAATTACCTAACTGGCTAGATGGCTCATGAAGAAAGGAAATAATAGATAGATTAAGAAAATGAAACTTAACCTGTATGAGGTATTGTGAGCATGATAGCCCTTCAAGGTGAAATTTTAACTTCCATCCTTAGAGATAGTTAACTTGGCCATAAATAATCCATATTCTATATTAAAGAGCTATCTAAGACAAATCAAAGGAACAAAAAATAATATAGACATATCCTCTACATAATCCTTTTGTTGAGTTAATTTTATACCCCTTAGAGTCCTTCTAGACCTTGTGTGTCCATCTATAAAAATCACTTTCAGAAAGAATGCCTATAAAGAAAAAACAACTATATGATGGAAAATGTTTGCAAAGACCTCAAAAAACTCATCAAGTATTTGAAACTCAAAATCCTTACATTTTTTGATGATGTCTAAGATCCTTGGATCCATTAATGGCTACCCCAAGATTTAGCCTTAAGAGGGGGCGGGGGGGGGGGGGTGTTTACTTCATGCATTTCATGGTTGTCTAGTTACTTTGAGTTTAAAAAAGAAGGATGATCATTGAAGCCCATACATAGTCATTATTTTCCATATGGCTAGGGTTTCTCCTCTTCCTTTATTTTCTATATGATGCATCTATTTAAGCTCAAAAACACTAATCCTTTTCACTAGCGCTACAATTGTGCCAAAACATTAATCCTTTATGTTATCTAGAACTTTGAAAAACCATAACCCTTTTTTAGAGGATGTTGAAATAAGGGGA
Organism: Torreya grandis; assembly: GCA_037957365.1. Lineage (NCBI taxonomy): Eukaryota > Viridiplantae > Streptophyta > Pinopsida > Cupressales > Taxaceae > Torreya > Torreya grandis. The sequence goes on along the minus strand of JARHVA010002493.1, from coordinate 880,279 downwards.
TTCAAAATCCCCACTTAATTTTTTAAACTCTCCATTTATTCATTATTCTAACCTTAGAAAACCCAAAGTAGTGTTTACTCTAATCATCCAAGATTTTCCAACATCAAAAGATAGACCCGATTCATGTTTTTTATATGCTTAACTCCATTCTTTGGTAAGTTTTCAAAAATATAGGTAAATAATGCTTGCATTTAGGGTTATAAAATATTTCAAAATTATAGCTAAGGATTTTGAATACATCTCCCAGGTCCATTGAATGCAAAGAAAGTAATATCATTCAATATAGAGGTGGTGGAAGTCATTTTGCCTTTCTCAACCATAGTTGAAGCAAAAAAATTCCATGCCTTGTACTCTCCTTGATCAGTGAAAAATATTTATTTTTTATTGATCAAAAAATTCTCATATGATTAAAAAACATTTCATTTCAATGATTAGAAACAAAAAAAATGTTAAAAAATAAATAAATATTTATTTTTAAAAAACTAAATTTAAAATTAATAAAATTAATATGTAAGGGGCATATTGTGGTTGATTTATTAGAGTTCAAAAATGATAAAATTTAAAAGGATATATACCCACCTTTGACAAAATAATAAATAAAGTTCACTCCATCGTCATTTATGGACATTAATAGTAATTGAGGAGGCTATTAAATTATCATTAATTAACAAGGTGATATAATGGTGCAATATTTACATAGTGTAAAAAGGGATGTATATTAAGTGGGTTATAGTATAATGGTGAGGATGATGGTGTAAAAGGTGTTATATGTCCATATACCAAGGGATAAATCCTAAAAAATATTAAAAAGGGATGAGTCCAAGATTGTACCCTGAATGAAATTAATGAAATAAATACCCCTCAATCTTTACCGTATGACAAGGAATATAAAATTCCACCTCTTATGTAAACAACTTATTGAAACTATAAATTTTTTAAAATGGATCATGTACCCTGATTAAACAAGTGTACTCTATAGAATTTTTTTGTATTGAAAATATGCAAATTACATAAAGAATTCAATGCTCATGAGAGCACCAAGGAAAGAGAGATTGTTGGTAGCATTAAAAATAAGAATAATATAGTGTTGGAAACAAACAAATCATCAAAAATAGTCAGAAACATGATACATAAATACATTATATCTGATGTTCTAGGGAATAACAGCCATAGGAGATACCTGTCAACCATCATATAAAAGAATCTTCAATTCCTAAGCAACATAGATCTTCTTGTTACATAACAACTGATTCATTTGATATTTAATTTTGTGAATCTGGAGAGCCACTGATGTGTTCTTATTTGAATTCACCTTATATTGAGAGAAACAAGAAGCAAGACAAAAAAATATATTATAGTAAAGTCATAGAATTACAAACTCCTGATGATCATAATGATCAAAAACAACTTTACATTTGTTCCTCCAGAGGTACATCAAAATAACATGTCTAACACCATCAGCAATAACATTATCATGTAATCCAACACCTAGTAGAGCCTCTTTCCATTTAATCTTATGTCTAAAAATATTAGATAAGTCACAAAATACCAAATTCTATTGTTTTTTCACATGCAGACATCCCCAAAAAATATGCCTCATACTTTCATATTGATGACAAAAAGGGCAGTTGACAAGTTGGATCATAATACATTTTAACCTATCTTCAATGGGTAGTTTACAATGTAGCATCTTTCAAGCCATCAATTAAGCATCATAATCATCTTTTGATGTTGTGTAGCCTGTATAAATTAGATATATTCCTCTATAATAATTCACTTTTGATGTTGCGTATCTCATCTCTATTTCAAAGCACTTTTTTAGTTTTTGATAAATTGAGAATATTGTAACTTGGACTCAACTTAAAATGCATATTACTCTTCCTCCACAAATTTAGAATATTTGATTTCCATTATATTAAAGTGAAAGTTGAACATGGGTTTTGAAATTTGTGCATGGTTTGTTTAGAAAAGATTTCACCACCCCCATCATACCTATCAATACTCAACCCCTTCCTCTTTCATATTACTAACTTAAAAATATCACATGACATCATCTTTTAGACACATATGACTAAATGTAAGATAGAATGATCTAAATAGAAAATTAGGGCTTGTTATCATTTGTATTTGATTCATTTATGGTTTGTAATTTATAAATATTAAATATAATATTGCATGAAAAGTGGAGTCCATAACATTTATAACCATTCATTGTTTACACTATGCATAGAGGAAGATAAGTGGCAACAAGAGATCACTCAAATTGTGCTAATGTATTAAACACTCCCAACATTACTTTGTGTGGTGTTGTGGCAAAGTTTTATGGTTGGGACAATGACTAGTCTTAGTTGTGTTTGTCTATTAAAATGATATGGAAATGTCTCTAATTGGAGTTGTTTAATTGTTTGATTTCATCATATTAATTAGAAAAATATGTAGTTTGGTAATTACATTACTAATAATAGGTGGCGGTTGGAATATTATTAGATGAAAGCAACCATATTAATGTTTAATTTGGATCAATGATTGATAATAGATCGAGTACTTTAAAAGTAATTTAATTAAAAATTATTAAATTCCTGAGAACTATTTTTTGGTATTTACATTTTTAACATACTTTTAAATGTAGGCAAATATACATTTTGAAGTAGAAAAAAAGATATAATTTGCATGCATAAATTTACACAATAGAATCTAATGCATATTGGAACATATAAAAACATTCTTCTTTTTTAATGTACACATGGGTTAGCATTAAAGTGGTTGTAAGATAGTCATAATAAATAATCAAATTTTGAATCATTGAAAATAAAATATTGGTTGATGTTGAAGTTGGATTTAATAAAATATGAAAAACATGAGTACATTTTGAGTGGAATATAAACACAGTTCACATTCACTTTGAGTCATCAGGAATTGAATTTAGACACCTTTTTAGTCACGTGCCTTCGATCCCTATCATTATGAAAAGATTTGTATACTGAAATATTGGCATTGATCAAAGTGAAAAGATAGATAAATATAAAATATGGTTTCCCACTCAATATTTGAGAAGAGTACATATTAAAACACCATGTATTGTCAACAAATATATATCACAACATATACAAAATAACATGATATGTAACAATAAAAACATGTTAGATATCACTCTTATGGTATCTTGAGTTACTGTACCAAATGAATTGTATCATATCACTTGTAGTTTGGTAAAACATGTAGATTTGTGCCAAATGAATATTAATGAAAAACTAGGGGTTTTGCCCCACAATATATAAAGTGAAAGTTAAAATAGAAACTCACATATTCATAGCTTTTATTTTTATAAATATAACTTGAGATAGAGTTACCATCACTAATCAACAATATTTTATAACACGCCAAATGGATTAAATGAGAGTAACCATCACATTAGTTGAGGAGTCAAACTTACAAGCCATTATAACCCTATTTTTTCTAATTTTGAACCATTTTCTAATATTTTAAAAATTATAAATATAGGAAAACCATTTTTCCCCAATTTCATATCCTTACACTTTTGGCATGAATTGTATGGTTTTTCTAGGATTTGTAGGTCCTAGCCATAGTTGTATGGTTCTGGATGACTCAGTATGGTTTTGGCCAATTCCATAAGGTTTTGAAAAAATTTTAATTTTTTTAAATTATGATATCTACAATTACATAATTATGATATCGTAATATATGTTTTTAGAAATACACTATTTTTTATCTTGATTTATTATGATACATTAGATTGTACATGTTCAAGAGTTACGTCATGACACCGTGCTAAATATAGTGTATAAATTAGGGTTGGTTGAGGTTGTGGGCACATATACACATGATTTACATAGGCTTTGTAGTCAAAATAATTAGATCAATAAATTTATGTAGGTGAAGAAATGCTAACATAATCTTATGTGATCTATAAACTCTTAAGTACAAATTTAAACTATAATTGACATAATCAAAACTTGTTCTAATTCAAATTTGCTTCAAAATAACATTTCAAACTCCGTAAATGACTTATAATTAATGAAATGTGTTTTTGGAAGATATAAAATGTACTTCAAAATTAAAACATGAATGTAAGGAAACATGAACAAAACACGTAAGCCATAGAGATGCAAAAGAAAAAATTTGATCTAAAAAAATGTAGGGATGGGAAATAACTAATTGGTGGAGTAAAGTTCTTTACCTTCTATATTACTATAGCCAAGGATAAAATATAGTTAATATATTATAAAAATTACAACAAAATTCTATCTTTCTCTTAGCGTGTTGTACTATGCCTTTCTCCAATCCTTACTAAAATCAAATAAACACCAAGTTTGTTCACTAATGATCTTATTTGATCTCATGTCTTCTCCTTATCATCCTCAACTATGCCTTTCATGCATTAAAGGATCTAAATTTGTCTTATAATCTAAACACATATTTTCTATCATTACTATAACTATATGATTATCACGAGAAAACCCAATGGTTTTAGAATTGTAACTCTACAAGAGCTAACGGTTATGTAATAACCTTGATGGTTATGTACCTATCCCCTACATGAAGTGGTTATTTTTCACCATATTTATAACTTCTATCACCAACTAAACCTATCATTTGATATTTCTAACTAGTGGATGGATTTTTTTTTGGATCCTTATGGATCATACCTCCCTTTCTAAGAGACTTTTGGTCCCACAAAAGCTTAGTAGGGGAGGAGATGTGGAAACAAATCTACAACTTTCTCCTTGAAGTGTCATCTTGATTGTTTTGGTGTCTTACCATTGAGGCCATCCTACCAAGACTCTTGTGGTCCCTTGTGTGTTTCTCTAACTTTATGCTAGAACTCTACGTTCTCCTCCAACTCTCCTTATGCATCCACAACCAATTTTTCTATAGAAGATATAAATTTTCCTCCTTCCCCATCTACCATGGATGGTTCACTCAAGTGAAAATTCTCAAATTTTAAAATTGAATATGTTTTCATGAATGAGTGTAGATCAAGCATGAAATAATTCTCTCCAATTTTCTCTAAGATGGAAAATGGCCCATGCCTTAGAGGCTTGAGCTTCATAACTTATCCTTAAAGTATTTCATTTCTCAAATACAAGGATACCATATTATCCACTTTGAGTGTGTGATCCTTCTAGTGCTAGTCATGCCTAGCCTTCTACTTGAATTGAGACTTCTCTAATTGATCTTTCACTTTGAGATGGATTTTTCTCAATCTTTTAAATAATTTTTATGCTCTCATCAGCTTCAAATCTTATTTTTCCACTCCTACCTACAATTCCATTGTAACATCAAGATTTTTAGTTGTAAAATAGTCCAAACATGATGTAAATGATGACTTATTAGTGGATACATGTATTGATTTGTTATATGAACATTAGATATATGACATAGACTCATCCCAAGTCCTTGGATACATGTTGTTATAACCTCTTATCAGTTGCACCAAAGTCCTATTGACAACTTCATTTATCCATCATTTTGTGGATGGAAAGTTATTCTTTATTAGAGATTGGCATCCATATTGCTCCACAACGTGGTCAAAAACTTCCCCAAGATTTTGGAATCTTTGTTTTAAATAATGAACTTAGGTAAACCAAGATGCACCAAAAAATTAGAAAATAAATTTCATCTACTTCATGTCCTTTCACTATTTTCTTACATGTGATCAAAACAAAATTCTGTGATTCTATATACAATGACATATAGATAGTCATGGCCATGCTTGGACATTTTTAATCCCCCTATAAAATCCATAGAAATGTTTTCCCATTTTTTATTAAGTACTTGTAGTGGCATGTACAAACCATTTTTCCTAACATTAGGTTTGTTGTACAACATAACTTACATCCTTTAATGAATTTTGATACTTCTCCCAAATTGGACCAATACACAAACATTTTCTAGTGATACATGGTCTTGAAAACACCAAAGTGTCCTAAGAAATTGAAAGTATACATTCCCCTCATCAATAAAATTTATTCTTGCTTTATTGCAAATAGACTATCCCACTTGTATGGTAGTCTTCCTTTTGAATAGAAGTTGTTCCTCTCTATTGATTTATACATATCATGTTTATTTATTTATATTAGAGGTTTTATATATACATGTTACATGCACACTTCATGCTTCTCATGATTTTATTTGAGTGGATGAGATGTAGCATATACATGTTTCATATGATCATGGATTACTAGATGTTATATAGATACTTTCATGCCTATACCCCAAGGAGACATTATCACATTGGTGGTATAACTTACATTAAGGGCATCTGTATATAATGGATCTTACAATGATATCTTTATTTATTTCCATTTAACACACTAATTCATTCACATTGATTATATCATATCTTACCAGTGCCTACATTTTGTGTGTTACATATAAATCTACATTGTTTGGTTACATTGTGATTGTTACATTATATAGTTGGCTATGCTTGTTTGATTGTTTGCATGTGTATGTTTTTGCCTATTTGAGCATGTTGTCTTATCCAGTCATTATCTTTGGAGGATCTTATATTTTTTATGTCTTGTGAGTCATATGTCCTTGTGTGATCATTTCCTATATGTGGCTACATGCTAGTGTACAATTATTAAAATATACTATGTGGTATTATATTTTTGGTGCCTATGTTTCCATGGTACATTCCATACATATTATGGGGCATACTACTTATGTGTGTTTCATTGCTTTATCTATCCCTACTAGGGGCACATTTTTGATTTTACATGCATGTTATTTGTCTTTGTTTTTACATTTGGGAATGTAGACACCAAAAATCTACACACCTACACTTTTGAATGTTGAAAATCCCCCAGGACCCCCTTGGGACCAACCTACACCTATCAGGCCTAAACCAACCAATATGCACTTAGTTTCACCTAACTAAATAACCCTGACCTTTAGGACCCTAACCATCGATGGTCAAGGTGACTATTGACAGTCAGCTTTGAGAAACCCTGACCGTCAATGGTCAAGATCCACCTTTTAGCCAAGAGCATGCAAGCTCCACCAACCCATTTCTAAATATAACCTTTTCTAATTTGTGATGTGATCCTTTTCATGCAAAAAATATATTTAGATGACCCACTTACACCTTCACTTCCACCTCTTGCTTTTGCCTATAAGAGAGAAAGGCCTAGGAGGTTAAATCCATCTATAATAATTATCAAGAGCTCAGGCATTCAAGAGTCTTCTTTTGTAGGTCAATCAACATCATCAGTGTTATCAAGCATCAGCCATCTTATTGGGATCCAACCTATCATCACCTCTCAACCAAGCTCTTAGGTACCATTACTCTACCAAAATCAAGCTAGATTCTACCAACAGGCTAACTACATCAACCACCACCCAACTAACCTCTAGTAAGATAAGTACTTGTTTGTCAACATTCATGTGTTTTAATTCCATTTTTCAACCAACCCAACCCTTGCCCAACTCTCAAAATCTATCTATGGGATCCTATCATTCATCTATTTTTCAAACTTAGAATTCTATAGTTAACCACTGATAGTCAAACCATAATTGTCAATGGACACCTTAATTGTTGATGGTTACCCCAATCATTAATGGTCACCTATGGTAGTAAAAACTAGCAACCTATTTTTACCCACCTACACCCAATCAAATCTAGTTTTCTATGTTTTTGACCACTCACAGACCTATTTCATATTTTATGAAGCATACCCCAACCCCTTAACACTAGTAAGAATTAGTTTATCACTAATTTGATCATTTCTAGTCTATTTTCTTAATTAGCATTCTTGTGTTTAGTTTTAGTGTCTTTTTTAATTGATGTAAGTACCTTCTTTCTAGTTTTTTGAACTTAATTATTTGAAACATGTGGATTGAAATCCCCTAAAGAAGCTCTCACTTCTGGGATCTAACTATCACTAGGCAATCCACCCAACTACCTGTCTAACAAACAAGTTTGCTTTAGTGCTTTCTTATCTATAGGTCTTCCTCCCAAGCCAAAGAGGAGCTCTTCACAATTTTCAAATTCAGCACATGCATAGCTAAACAGGTTTTTCAACAACACCCATATCAAGTTTCTTTTCTCTCTTTCTTTAGAACTTAAGCAAAAATTTACATGAAACATTCTGGCACACCCAGTGGGACATAGAGTCTTCACTCACATTTTCTTTGCATTTTTATGCTATTCTCTCTAAAAGTGCACATAATTTAAACTAAAATTTGTTTTGGGTTTAAAATCAAGTGCATCCATTGCTTGCTTTTAACATTAGTTCACTTTGAATTAAAAACATAGTAATCTTATCATAGCACCACTTTTTGTTGCACACACTATCTAGACCACTTTCATAAATCAAATATAAAAATAATTTGAGATAAGGCCTGATTGGGATTTCATCACCTAGTGATCACCTTACCCTTTCCTGATGATCCTACTTGGAGGTCATTACTAAGGGTAGAACCAACTCAGCTCTTTGGTTGAGTATAAACTCTAGATATCAATATATATTGGCTAAGCACCTGACACTCTTATCATTGTGAGACTGTGAAGTTGTTAAGTTGTGGAGCTAAAAGCTTCACCAGGATGCTAATCAGGAAGTTGCTGAGTTTAATTAGTAACCGACATCGGCAGTATTGCCAACGTCGGTCAGGCAGGGACTAGGGATCAGCCGACATCGATCAGGAGCAGACCGACAGCAACCGACGTTGATCACCTGTGCATGTGCATGCATTTGCATGCATTTCCAGAATGCATTTCCAAAATTAGACTCATCTAATTTTAAGAGGTTTGAGAGTGTTTGCATGTTGAAGACTAATTTAAGTCTTGAGTCTGTGTTTCTAATTATTGTAATTAGAAGTCTAATTATTGTATGCCTTGGATCCTATTTAAGAGACCCATGAGGCATGTATTTTAATCAAGGCAAGTAAAGTATTTGAAGTAAGAAAGCAAGGTCAAAGGAGATCTACAAGGTGCAAGGTCAAGGAGATCAGTTGAAGCTATCAAGGAGGGGATAACAACTCAAGTTGTTGAGTTAGTTGTGGTTGAGAAAGAGAGAGGGAACTCTTGAGTGAAATACTGTACACCCAAGAGGTGTGAGGAGGAGAGGAAGATTTCTTTATTGTATTCAAGAAGAGTGTTAATATAGATAGTATTGTTTCTCATATTCTTTGTTGTTTCAATTTTCTAGTTACTTAATCATTCTGGTTCAATTCTATGTTTAATTTCTTATAGAAGAAAGTAATCAATTGTGCTCCTAATCCTGACAAGTGGTATTAGAGCAAGGTTGCAGGGAGTAGGTTATTGTTTGATTATAGGTCATTCTCAAGGGTTTCTAATTGAGTGGGAGTACAATAATGGCAGAAGAAAGTAAGCTATGAATGGAGAAGTTTAACGGTAAGAATTATCAACATTGGAGGATGCAGATAGAAGATTATCTGTATCAGAAAGATTTGTACTTACCGTTGGGTGGGGTTGCATGCAAGCCCACAGATATGAAGGATGAAGAATGGAATGTTCTTGATCGAAAGGCTCTGGAATCCATAAGGTTGAGCTTGGCATCGTCTGTGATTTCCAACTTATCACAGTGTAAGACAACAGAAGAGTTGATAGAATCTTTGGCAAATTTATATGAAAAATCCTCAGCTTCGAATAAGGTATTTCTTATGAAGCAGTTATTTACTTTGAAAATGTAGGAAGGTGGATCAGTATATAGTCATCTTAGTGATTTCCATGGTTTGGTAAACCAGTTAGCTTCAGTCAATATTGTTTTTGATGATGAGATAAAATCTCTCTTAATCTTATGCTCTTTACTTGAAAGTTGGGATAGTTTGGTAATGGCAGTAAGTAATACTGCATCTGCTTCTAAAATCTTAAAAGTTGATGATGTGGTTAGTGTAATCTTGAATGAATAAATTCATAGGAAAAGCACAAGTGAATCATCAAGGAATGCTTTAAGTGCTAAAAGCAGGGGAAGGCAAAGAGAGAAGGTCGAGCAAGGGAAATCAAGGTCAAAGATGGGAAGGAGATCCAAATCCAGAAATGGAGGTAGCACCTGCTAGTTTTGTGGAAAGAGAGGACACACAAAGAAAGATTGTTGGTTGAAGGATAAAGAAAATCAACATGAAGGTAATGAAGAAGCAAAAGATGCAGGTATTGTGGCACAGGATGCTCTCATACTTTTCTTGGATAGTCAGCTAGAATCATGGGTTTTAGATTTTGGTGCTTCTTTTCATGCAACCCTAAATAGAGAATTGTTCCATGAATATGTCCAGAGAGACTTTGGAGAGATTTATTTAGGGGATGGTACGCTTTGTCAAATGGTTGGCAAAGGGAAAGTGCAGCTGGAATTGCAGATGGGCAACACATGGGTGTTGAAGGAGGTTATGCATGTCCCAGTCCTAAAGCAAAGTTTGGTTTCTGTAGGAAATTTGGGTGATGAGGGATGCACAGTAACTCTCACAGTAGATTCTTGGAAGGTTTCCAAGGGTGCACTTGTTTTAGCAAGAGGTAAGAAAGTAGGTACTCTTTATCTATCTACTTGTATTATTGATTCTACTTCTGGTTTATCTACTTCAACTGTAGATTCAAAGATGTGGCTTAGTAGGCTTGGTCACATGAATAAGAAGGGAATGGACGTTCTTGAGTCAAAGGGTATGAGTTCAGATTCAGAGGGCTTAGATCAAGTTCATTGTAGGAAAAGGAAATTTGATGTTTTTGATAAGAACAGGGAAGCCTTGGTGTTTATGGAGGAGATGATGGATAGAGATCAGTCACAGGGGCTAAATAATTCTGAGCAGGGAAGTATGGACAAGGTTTTGATCCAAGATGAGCTCATGGGTAAAGAAGTCATCACTTACAAGAAAACATATTTATCGACATCGGTCACATGGAACTGATGTCGATCAAGTAGGTATCGACGTCGATCATGTGCAGACCAGCAGAGTCAGTAGTGTTGGGCAAGTGGAACTGACATTGGTCAGGTAGGAACCGACATTAGCAGACAGGTCAGTTGCATGGAACCGATGTCAGTCAGGTGCAGACTGAGAGATGCCCAAGATTGGTCACTGGAATGGATGTTGGGCAGACAGCTTCATAAGAAATACCTTATTCGAAGTTGAGGGTTTTTCATATAAATTTGCTAAAGATTATGTCAACTCTTTTGTTGTCTTACACTGTGATAAGTTGGAAATCACAGACAATGTCAGGCTCAACCTTATGGATCCCAGATCCTTCTGATCAAGAACATTCCATTCTTCATCCTTCATATCTGTGGGCTTGCATGTAACCCCACCCAATGGTAAGTACAAATCTTTTTGATACAGATAATCTTCTATTTGCATCCTCTAATGTTGATAATTCTTGCCGTTAAACTTCTCCATTCGTAGCTTACTTTCTTTTGCCATTGTTGTACTCCCACTCAATCAAAAACCCTTGAGAATGACCTATAATCAAACAATAACCTGCTCCCTACAACCTTGCTCTGATACCACTTGTTAGGATTAGGAGCAAAATTGATTACTTTCTTCTATAAGCAATTAAACACGAAATTGAACCAGAATGATTAAGTAACTAGAAAATTGAAACAATAAAGAATATGATAAACAATACTATCCATATTAACACTCTTCTTGAATACAATAAAGAAATCTTCCTCTCCTCCTCACACCTCTTGGGTGTACAGTATTTCACTCAAGAGTTCTCTCTCTCTCTTTCTCAACCACAACTAACTCAACAACCTGAGTAGTTATCCCCTCCTTGATAGCTTTAGCTGATCTCCTTGACCTTGCACCTTGCAGATCTCCTTTGACCTTGCTTTCTTGCTTCAAATACTTTACTTGCCTTGATTACAATACATGCCTCATGGGTCTCTTAAATAGGATCCCAAGCATACAATAATTAGACTTCTAATTACAATAATTAAAAACACAGACTCAAGACTTAAATTAGTCTTCAACATGGAAACACTCTCGGACCTCTTCCAGAATTAGACTCGTCTAATTTTAAGAGGTACGAGAGTGTTTGCATGTTGAAGACTAATTTAAGTCTTGAGTCTGTGTTTCTAATTATTATAATTAGAACTCTTATCATTGTGAGACTGTGAAGTGAGGGGGTAGGCCCCAATACCAAGACAACTATTAATTCCAATATATATTCTTTTGAGCACCTAAACAACCCAAAACCAACCATAGACTTCTTTTATAGTACCTGATCTATAGGCCAACTTCTATCACACATTCTTATAAATTAAGGCATAAGCCAAAAGTGAGATTAAAACTAACCTCTAGGCTTAACATACTTCATAGTGTGTATCTTGATTACCCTAATCATTTTATAGTCTTATTTTTGTTTGAGAGGTGAGATTATTCGTGTTTTCTCTCCCCTTTTTCTTATATGGTTCTCACTGACCAACAGTGAAGAAACCTAGTAGAATAGAACCCTTCAATTAAATAAACCTCTTCTACCCCCTCATCTATGGAGTACATCTTTGAGGTAGAAGATTCACCTCATCCATTGGGAATCCTTACTTTTCCTTTGTAATTTCCCCAAGGAGACATGGATTTTACCACTTTTTTAGATAATAATCTAATTACCCTTCAGCACTATCTTAACACCTCCCCTCACCATATCCCAATTTTAACTCCACCTTAGGATCCTCCTTATAGCATGTCATCCCACCTTATGAGGGGTATCCCTATTTTCATGATCAGCACCCAAGCTTTGACCACCTAGGCATCTTCATCTACCAACCCCTCTAATGCCATAGCTAAAAACCAACCTATCTAGCCAATTGCTACCCTTACACCTTCTGCCCCTACTGGTGACTCTTCTACCTTAGGGATAACCCAACCATTAACCCATCATACTCCACTTATTGTTGGAGCATCTACTAACCTTCCCTCTATCAAACCTAACCCATTGGTCAATACCCCCTTACCAATCCTGGGGGTATCTATCCCTTCTACTTCACCACCCATGAGCACAAAGGTCACTACCTTACTTCTTGTCACCAACCCAACTACCACCCATACCTAATCCATAGGGATTCCTCAGCATTTACCCATTGCACCTAATCTAGGATACATCCCTAACCCACAATGGTATATACCCACTACCCAACCACCATCATCTACCTACGCTTCCCAATATCTAGCATCCATATTCCAATATGTGGTAGCCTCTCAATTGCCAAATAATTACCAATATGTTTCCCAACCTCAACCACAATATCAGCCTTACAATCTTTTTGGTGCACCACCTCAAACTGACCTAATGAAAATTCTCATGGATAAGATGACCACCCTTGAGTCATCCAATCTAGGGGCTCATAACATATTATCCTATGATCAAATTTGTAACAAACGTATTCATCCTTTTGTCCCCATAAGACCTTACCCTCCTCAATGGGAGCTTTCAAAATTTACCAAATTTTAAATTAGAGAGAACCCCCAACAACACCTTAGGGATTTTAGGCATACATGTTACATGATTGCTTATGATGATTCCCTTCTCCTTCAAACCTTCCCCATGTCTTTATCTAGCCCAGCACTCAACTAGTATAGTGCCCTCACCAAGCATTCCATCTTTTCTTTCACCCAACTATCACAAGTCTTCTTAGATCACTTTTCCAGTAACATTTCTAAGAAGGTCTCTATCACAGACCTCTATTTTATTAGGAAATTTGATGATGAGTCCATTATGAATTTTGTCACCCATTAGAGAAGCTTAATTAATCACATTTCATTTTCCCTGCCTCAACCTGAACTTATAGAACTTTTCACTCGAGCCTACACCAAACATATATCTTTTACACTGCATGTCCAAAGCTTCAAAACTTTTGATAAGGATTTTACCATGGCATGTATGCTATAAAATTGGGCCATAGATGAGGTTAAAATTAAGTTACAAAATGAGAACTCTACCTTCAAGACTAATGAAACCTCTTCCTCTAAACCAAGCAACAAAGCCAATACCAGAACTAAGACTAGGGGAACCATGAATGTTGTTATCCTTAAAACTACCCCTCCACCTAATGTCAATCAACAAAATTCTCCCATTACCTCCAACTAGAATATAAGGAACCCAAACTGAAGCAACCAAAAACAATTCACTACACTTAGAGAATCTTATACCTCAATTTTGGAGAAGCTACTAAAATCTAACTGTATACAACTTCTACTCATCAAACCTCTCAGTAGTTTAATTCTTCTCATCAAGCATTTGCTTGGTATAATGAGAATAACCTTTGTGATTTTCATTGGGTAATTAGACATGACATCAGTCGATGTAATACTTTCAATAATGTTGTTCAGACTTTTATCAACAAAGGGGAACTCATGTTGAATAATCCCAATGCCCCTCAAAATCAAGCTCTAGACATCTTCAAGAAACCTTTTCCCAATCGTGCCCCAGTTAAAGTTGAGGACAAATAAGATGAATATTCTCATGATGCCCACATGGTCAATATGTTCCTTGATACACCTATCATCCAACCTACCTATTGTTCCCCCACTTCATCTACTGAGGTGGCAGAGTCACTTTCCCTTCCTTCAAAGGCCCAAATCGAGGAGGTTAATGTCTACTTAGCTTTGCTCATAGAGGCTTTAGAATCAACAAGCACTTATTTGGATAGCCAACCAAAATAGATAATCATTCCTAGCCCACCATCTCCCCTAACTACAGATCAAGCCACAACTATGGACATCATGCCTAAGGGAGCAATTTTTTCATAAACACCCCTCATGGAATGACCACCCAGCCCAAACTTACCTCCCTTAGTTGAGGGTATGAACAAGGATATCAACCATCCTCCTCAAACTATAGGTATGGTATTTAAACTCATTCAAAAGTTAGGTATGGCTACAAAACCAAACATGGATCAAACCACTTTATAGTAATAGTTAGGGCTTCCCTACATCAACAAACTTGAACCTTCTAGCACACCTCTCACTAGCCAATCCATCATCTCTCTACCACCTCTTTAACCAATCTAAACTTCTACCAATCCCTCACCTTATTACTCAACCAACATAGCTACTTCTCCAATGACCACACCACCAACTAAACCTTTCAAAGCTCTTGATGCCTTCCCTACTCAGATTTTGGTTCACCCATCCTTAAAAGTGGAATTAACCCTTCCCAAGCCTATACCTAGGTCTCAACCCATAACAATCAAGGGGATGAAAACATTAAAGGGATGCATGACCAATACTCTACCTCCCTCTACCTTGCCCTCTATCTTAGGGCCTCACTCTTCTACTTTACTTAAAAGGAAACCCCCTTTTAACATATGTCACCCATTGTCATTGGTTATACTATCCCACTTATCTTTTGATGCATCGGTCCTTCCTAGATTTCCAATAGTTAGACCATCAAGCTCGACCACCCAAACTACTATCATACCCAGACCAAAACTATCCTCCAAAACCACCTTATCCAAACCATCTCTCACCCAACCTATTGCCACCAATATGCACATCTTACTAACCAAAACCATGATCCCTAAACCTTCCTTACCTTTAGTAGAATCCTATATGATCATTCTTCAAATGTTCATGTAGACCTCCTACCTCACATTACCTCTTATCAGACCTCTTGATCCTCTTGATTCAAATTTGTCTTGATGCAACAACCGTCAAATCTATTCCTATCATAGGACACCTAGGTATGACATAGAGAATTACAAATCTCTCCATTCCATTGACCTCAATTCTATGATGAGGATGATCTTTTAATAGATGAACTTCCATTCATTCCTATACCAACTCACCCAATAACCATTCACCAATGAACACCTAATCCTCCACTCTCACCTAAGAGTGACCGAGAGCCTACCCAACCTCATATCCCACCTTTGCCCTCTATCCATATTATTAATGTGGTCACAAAATCATAATAAAAGGATAAAGGTAAAGCCAAAGTCTCCATTCTATGGAGATACCCACCAACTCATCCTAAACTAAACCCGACCCAAACCTCCATATTTGTAGCTAAGCCTAAAGTTACCATCTTAGGTACCTCAAAGGCTAACCCCTCTGAATCCATTAGGAGGGTCATTATTAAATAAATTGGCCAACCCTAGCTAAGATGAGCCTTTATGAGCTCATTTCTACCTCGCCTCACCATCATCAATCCATGATCAAGGCTATGTAAGCCATTGAAGTCAAACCAAGGGATTTTTAGCCTATAGAGGCCTTCGTAGGTGCTCTCTAACTCTCCACCCTTGTTACCTTCAAGGACTTAGAGATGCCTTTTATCCATCTTGAGGACCTAGATCCCCCTCTTTTTATTATATCCCACATCAACTAAACCCACATCAACTGGGTTATGATCAATGGGAGATCTAGTATCAATATCATCTCCTCCCATGCATATGACCAACTTGAGCTACCAAAAAATTTCATATCTAAAAATTCAACTGTCTTTAGATCCTTTAACAATAATGTGACCACCACCTTGGGAACCATCATCCTTCACATTTATCTTGGACCTCATATGCTCCCCAAACTCTTTTATGTGGTCAAAGGTGAAATCTAGTATAATGTTTTACTAAGAAGACCTTGGATCCATGCCATGGGTTGTATACCTTCCATCCTCCATTATTGTGTCAATTTTAAACATGATGGTCAAGTTGTTACAATACAAGTTGACCCTATCCCTTTTGTAGCATGAAATATGACCTACTATCCTAATGACGTTCTCCTACCTCCATCGAAAGCACCACACACATCTACCATCAAGCCCTCACCCATGGAATTTGAAGCCATTACTTTCCCTCCCACTAAGGTATCTACTAGTTCATCTATCCCTATAAACCAGATACCCACCACTAATCCTTTAGAACCCACATTTCAATGCCTTGCCCTTTGATAATACCTCCTCCTCACCCTTAATGCCTTCTAAACTCCCCAAGAATATAGAAAGCCCAACCACCAACCAAGTTATGACCCCAACATTAAAGCCATTACCCTCTTAGGGAATCCAAACTATCAAAATCACTTTATATATAGGGGAATTGACAAGACACTTAATTTTGCCTCCACTCCCTCTTCACCTCAACCATTCACCTTCACCTTCTCTTATTTGGACAACCTAGACTTCACCAAACTATAAGTTCATAGGTGTGCTTGGAAGGGATTTGGTTTAGGACAATATGAGCATGGCCCACACATGTTGACTTCAATTGAGATCCAAAATCCTCACAAGAAGCATGGCCTTGGTTTCATTCTACCTAATAAGAAGAAAGCCATACAAACTACCCCTACCATTGTTGAAGAAGAGACCCCTTCCTCACCAACACTCCCTCTACCTATAGGTGAGGATGAGGACATAATCCCACTTAATTTTTTTTTTCATCGACATGATTACCCTCAGCCCCCTAACTTATCAAAAGGAAGGGGCACCTATATCCATCCCTTTAGCCCATCCTAAACAAGTAGGAGAAGACTCTCCTACACTCACCTACCTTGGTGCACCTAATTCCTCCATCCATAAATCTTTAACTCTATAGACCTCAACCATGTTGAATGAACCCACCATGGCTATTGACATATGTACTCCAGACAACCCCCATGTTTTCAAACTAGGCCAAACTCTTACCCCTGAGGAACTACAAGACTTCTCTACCTTCTTCCAAGACTATAGTATTACATTTGCCTAGTCATATATTGACAGCATGGCTACCATTGCCACCCACAACATTATGAATAATCATGATGCCAAGCCTATCAGATAGAAACTCTACTGCATGCATCCTCACATAGCTCTCCTTGTCAAAGAAGAGCTCCAACACCTCCTTTCTATCAATTTCATTTAACCCATTGATTATCTTTAATGGGTTTCAAACATTATGTCTGTCACTAAAGCCACAAGGGGACTACGTATCTATGTGGACTTTCATGACCTCAACCTCACCTTCCTAAAGGATGATTTTCCTCTACTTAGCATCAACCAACTTATTGATCTCACAGTAGGCCACGAGATGTTGTCACTCATGGATAGATTCTCAGGTTATAATTAGATTTTGATTGCCCCTAAAGATCAACACAAAACTAACTTTATTACACCAAGGGGTAATTTATATTATAGTCATGTCCTTCGGTCTTAAAAATGTTGTTGCAACCTAACAATGTGCATGACCTATATTTTCCATGACCTTATCCATACAATCATCAAAGACTATATGGATGACCTTCTCAAAAAATCTAAACTTTGCCAAGACCACTCAACCATTTTCAAGATTATATTTGAGTGACTTATCCATTATCATGTCTACCTCAATCCTAAGAAATGTATTTTTGGGGTCTTATCAGGCAAACTTCTAGGCTTCATCATTTCCCTTCAAGGAATTGAGGTTGACCCAACCAAGATCAAATCCATCCTCCAGATGCTACCTCCAACCAATATTAAGCAACTCCATAGTTTGCAAGGGAAGATCTAATCCATTCATCATTTTATCTCCCAACTCTCTGATCAGTGTCAACCTTTCCACCACCTCTCAAAAGAGGACACCTCTTTAAGTGGAATGTTGATTATCAAAAGGCATTTGATGCACTCAAAGAGTACCTTTTATCTCCACCTATTCTCATACCTCCTAAGGATGACCAACCTTTCTACCTTTATATCTATGCCACTAACCATTTCCTAGGGGCAATGCTTGCCCATCAGGATGAAAAACATAAAGATCAAGTTGTCTATTATATTAGTCACACACTTGTCAAGTACGAGACTTGGTACACACATACTGAGAAACTTTATTTGGATCTAGTCTTCATGGCCACCAAACTTCACCACTACCTTCTTAACCACAAAACTTTTGTCATAACTAATACTAACCCACTCAAATATATGCACTCCAAACCATACCCAAACTAGTGTATGTCTAAGTGGCTCATGCTTTTAGCTAATTTTGACCTTGATTTCCTCTAGTATAAATCAATCAAGGGGCAAGTCAATGCTGATCTATTGGCTGATGCACCCCTAACAGACACCCAATCTCCCCCTCTTAAATTTCTAGATGAGTCAATCACAAGTCTATCTCAAATAGATTTTACCAATCATGTAACCATGTTTTTTTATGGTTTCAAATGTCAATGGGGTGGGGGAACTGGTACAATCCTTATCCCCCATATCAGTCAACCACTTTTTTTGTCATTTAAACTCAACTTTAAATGCACTAACAATGTGGTTGAGTATGAATCCCTAGTAATAGGTCTCTAAATTGCCTTAGATTTAGGAGTCAAAACAATCAATATCTTTAGTAACTCCTAGCTTATGATCAACCAAGTTAATGACATTTACCAATGTAAGAATGAAATGATGTAACTATATAAACTAGTTACATAACTCCTAGCATCATTCGAACACTACCATATTCAAACCACTCCATGATCTACCAATAATTTTATCGATACCATGGCTTCTCTTGATTCATAAATCTTGTTAGCACCCTGAAACTCAAAACTATCAGTCATTTTCCATTGCCTCACTGAAACTTCCTACACCAAATCAGACACTCCAACCATCTTTAGTGTGGAAGAGATTCTACTTGACCTTTGGAATTGGTGAACCTTTGACTACCTTCACCTTGGCATAGTTCCCTTTGGCCTCTTTAGGAATGTCCATCAGGAATTTATTCATAGCACCTCCCATTACACCCTTATGGGAGGAATTCTTTACAAATGTGGTTTTGATGGCCTCCTATTCTATTGCCTTCATGGTCCAGAAGCTTCTCACACTATTAAGGAGACACATGAGGGTATCTGTGGGGACCACTTTAGTGAACTCATTATGGCTAAGCACATCCTTCACTTAGGTTATTACTGGCCTACCCTTAACCAATATTTTTATGATTATGTGAAAAAGTGTGTCAAGTGTAAACAACACACTAATTTACATCACACACCTAGCAATAGTCTTCGTATTTCTTCAAACTTTTAGCCCCTTTCAAAATGGAGTATGCACCTTATCAGTGAAATTAACCCTCACTCTTCATAATGGCATCATTATATCATTACCATGACTGAATATTTTACCAAATAGGTAGAATCTATTCCTCTTATCTCAATAAAAGTTAAAAAGATTGTTGAATTTATCACCCACCATATCATCTGTCATTTTGGTGTTCCCCATAAGATCATCATCGATAATGGTAAATCCTTCAAAAATAAATAAGTCTAGGGCCTTTGTGACATATTTGGTATTAAACTTAGCTTTGCATCATCTTATCACCCACAAGCAAATGGACAAGCTAAAGCCTCTAATAAAACCCTCAACAATAGGCTTACCAAAATGGTTAATGCCTCAGGTCAAGATTGGCACTTACATATTCCTTTCACCTTATGGGCATATCATACTAGCATATGAACCCCTATAGCTGCTTCACTTTTTTCTCCCATGTCTGGAGCTAAGGTTGTGTTGACTCTTGAAGTCCAAATACCTTTTCTCCACATATATTTACACGATCTTATTTCAGAAAATGAATATCATCAAGAACATTTAGCTCAACTTGAGCTACTTGATGAGTGTCATTTGGCCACCCTTTTCCATCTTTGTGTCTATCAATAATGAATAAAATATACCTATAACAAACACTTGAAAGTTTGAGAATTCAATATTGGAGATCTTGTTCTCAAGGAATATCAACATGTAACTAATATGGAGAAAAGTAAAAGGGTCAAATTTGCTTTCAATTGGATTGGAAACCCTACATCATAACCCATAAGTATGGATCAGGAGCTTATCATTTATCCTCTCTCAAAGGCAAACCAAATTTTGAGCCTTTCAATGCTTCATATCTACATCCCTTTTATTTTTAAATAGGGATCACAATCATTATTTTTCTAACTTAAGGTCATCTCCTGCAATCACATACACTTCCCTCTTTTTAGGGGCAATCAACTAAAACTAAATCATGTGATTATCCATCATAATTATAGCCTAATCTTGAACTATGGGTACCATGGCTCTATCCATGACATGATTCTCATGGTACTTCACATCTCTTTAAGATCAGTTCCTATGGTTATTGTCACCTATACCTCTTTTTCACTGACTGGACCTTTGTGTCAACCTAGTTTTACCTTCATAAAGGTAATCCCTTGATCATGTATAAGAAATTCTATGTCAAGTAAAATCAAACAAAATCAAAAATGATATCAAAAGTCATAAATAATCTAAGGGTCATTCTTAGCATTCATAGACTACTCCCTTAAAGAATAACTATTGAAAAATCATCTAAAATTACCAAATGTAAGGTGGACTCTCCCTTGAAGGATAGCTATCAAAAGCATTTAAACTATGCACATAAACTTAGACCACTTCCTTGAAGGATGGCTGAGTAAAGCATTTGTTAAATCTATCAATTTATTAGAAGCTTCTCACATCAATCAGCTTCCCCAACCCTAAAACAAAAGTAAAATAGCAAAACCCCCAAGCAAAAACAAAATAATTTTAAAAGCCATAATCAGCTCTCATAAATGTGATAATCTTGAAAAGCCACAATCGGCTCTCCTCAGTAGATTTCTCACATCGATCAGTCTAGACTTTCTATATAAACATAGACTTGTTTATACTACCTCTTTGGAAACCTACATAAAAGGCATACTAGTCTCACTAACGGTTCTAGTTTCACCCATTCTCCCTCCACATATCATGTGCATGGGACTATGACCTTACTTGACATAATTTGATCAAGATACATTTTTATCAACCTAAGCATGTTAATGCAAAGCATCTAAAAGGCTTATCTTCACTAAGCCAATCCAACTTTGGGTTTTGAGTTGGTCATTACTAATGAAAAGGTATCATATTCCTTTTCTTATCTTTTATTAGTTCATGTGTATACACATCTCATGCTTCTTATCGATTTCCTAAACATCTAATTTGTTACCTACTCACTTCATGCATTTTCATCTTTAACCATATTCATGTTCTACCTCTCTGATGATGAACAAAAAACATCACATCAAAATCATGATCATTATCAATTGTGTTAATAAGCAACACCATCTATCTCTTTATGCACCAAACACAATATAAGCGTATCATAATAGACCATAAACATTAACCTATCCATTTACAATTATCACATCACATGAGCCTATAAGCATATCATTACACCAATATAACCATAAACTAAATAAATGAGCAAGACATCATAGCATATACCATTTACCATTCCATCCATATGACCATAAACAAAGCCAGTACATTATCACATAACATACATCCATAAATAACACATCTTATTAAATCAATGAATAAAATCATAACATCATAACCATCTTTCTAGCATCACATGCCTAAGCTACTAACTAGAACACTAACATCATATACCACAAGTCAAGAACCATAAGCCATAACCATAATCATAAACATGAGCACCACATGAACCATAATCATCCATGATATATAACATCAAAAACCATACATCAAATCATCAAAAAATAATACATGTAACAATGTATCAACTCTCTCAAAAAAATGTACATCTCGCTACATCAGTGTGTAGGCCAGTGTCAAAGTAGTACATCATAATAACACATATCTAAACCTGGTCATGGATCACCACTACCACTAACCCCACCTACACCTGCACCACTTCCACTAGCCCCATATGAACCTGTACCTAGTGGTGGTCCCACTGGGACCCCTACCTGACCTACTATAGAATCCCACTAATCTAGAGTAGCTATTGATGGCCCATCATCCAAACTAGCTTTATACTCTACAAACCTCATAACCTAAGGCAGCTAGTCTAATACCATCACCTCATAATATTTGATCTCCTCTACGATGGCTAGGTATTTTTATCATGGCACTATCCCTAGTGTCCCTCCTTCTATTATACCTTCTCTAACCCTCTATCTTAGCAAGTCCCTCTCCTACATAAATTTACTTAGGGATGCCTATGCCTGGTCTCTCTCACTTATAATGGTGGTAAGCTAACCTTGCAATATGTTGATTTGGCCTTAAAGTGTGGCCACCTATCCTTATAACACCTGTATCTGAGCATGGGCCATAACCAATGTTACCCCTACCTGTCCATCCTTACTAGCTAGACATATAACCATTGGCCCTACCCCTCTATCATCTACCCACATTTGTCATTGTATAAATTGATTAGTACCAAGCCATATAACCATTTGTGTACCTTTCATATTTCACAAGGCCCCTAGTAAGAATCTCCTCAAAACCACCATCTAGAACTATCAAAGTAGTTTGAGTCATTGGCAACTAAACTACCTCTTATACCATGAATGTGGACTCGATACACCCTGTAGAAGGCCAAACTAGCACCATACCTAGTCAAATGGAATCAACCCAACCTCACCCTCTTGATAGCCCACTATCCACTGGTAACTCTACATAGTGAGGGTATTCCTCTTATATCTTGGCTAGATTAGGAACTATAGGTATGGTCTCTAAATGATGTCCCCAACTACCAATGCACCTAGGGTACCTCTAAACCAATCGACATCATATGCTCCACCTCCTACCCTTAACACAGTATAGTCATCTCACCATCTCATAAAACTAATAAGTAACTCTAGCTATGTGTACCCTACCCATGATAATCTTATTGACTCAAAACCTAGATGTGTACATAAGCTTAGTAATGTAGAACCATGCCCATGCTGATACCATACCTCTTGTGGTGTCTGAATCCCCATAACTTCGTATAAATTTGGACTAACAAAATTGGGACCCAGCCAAACACTATCCTCCCAAGCAGCAACTCAACCAAAATAGCCAACAATACATAAGAAAACCTCTCATTACTAGAATCTGTGAGCCCAAATCAAGTTATTGTAATTGTCAACATCATCATAAGTTTTCTCTCTTTAGAGGCCCTCTTGTATAATGTTGTATAGCTAAACCCTCCATAATGCCATCGAACCTAGTCATTATCATCTCCATACAAATACTCAACATACTCATCTTGTTCATCTTACTCTATATAGTAAATCACCTCACTGTGTAGTGGGAGTCAAGTGATCCTATGTACATCCTCTAGGAGAATAGTCATCTCCTCAGTTGGTAGTAAGAAGGTATTAGTAGTAGGATGCCATATCTCGATGAGTGATACTATTACCTTTCATCCCTAGGAACATGTTGGTAGTGTCTCATCACTCTTATCCCTACCTCCTCCATAAACACCTAATCATCTATAGTCATCCCTTTAAAAAGCATAGGGAAGACACGTAGCACACAGTCGAGTATCTAGATCTACTTTTGAGCCTGTACCAAATCAAAAATATTAGATTAGACCTTAACTGGTCTCATCTACCCTATCTTTTAAAGACACCCCTAACCCTAACCTAGTTGACCTAACCATAACCATAATCCATTTACCCTTTACACCCAACCTATTTGACTAAACTTCAATCCTAACCACTTATCTTAACCTTAACCATTAAAATTTAAACTTGAATACCATACCTAAGCCCTAAAAAAACCCTACCCTAGCCTAGCTAACCACCGATGGTCATGTTGACTGCTAATAGTTGGGGACCCCTAGTTCTTAGGGTGTTTATTATTGACAGTCAAACCTGACCATTGATGGTCACCTATGGACATTCCATGTTTGGAATGCCAAAAACCCCGAAGGCCCAAAATAGTAAACAAAATTGAAATATACTCACCTAAGTACCCTACCCAACTAACATGCTACCTACTTTCCCTACCCACCCTATCAATTTGACACTTTACACATCATTTTGAATAAAACCTTTAAACACCTACCTAGGGCATATAGGCTAAAAAAACAATTTTCACACCTACCCAACCTAAGCAAACTCAAAAAAGCAAAATCAAACTACACTACCAATTTAAATGCACCCCTACCTTATTTCATGACCTCCTCCATGGTTTGAGCTTATGAGTAGGTGCCTAGTCATGTCCTCATATTCCCTGCATCCTAGACCCACGTAATCACCCACATGTCTTTGGCCAATGAGTAATACCTACCTCAGCAAATACCTTCCTTGAAATGCACTGAAATCACTAGAGTTTAGTCAAACATAGTGAAATAGTAACAATGACACAATGACTTTTGTTTTTTACTTTTACCCTCATATTTTTAGGGTTTCCCTTGACCATCGATGGTTAGGGTGATCATTGATGGTCACCTTCTGGGGAACCTGATCATCGATAGTCAGGAACCCCTTTAAACCCCCAATTCCACTTTTTACCTACAACCTACCAAATATTAACATAACTACACTAGCCTCTTGCCTACTTTTGGAGATGCTTTTCTCCCACCAACCTGACCACCTCATCACCTCACCATTGGTCTATTTTGGCTCATTTGGCATGCATATTTGTGAAACTTATCACTTGGTCCTTTGACCATAGTGACAACATTTTCATGTTGACCCCTTTTGCATTTTGTGCCACCTTGTACATATTGACCCACTTATGTCTCATCGGGAACACTCCCTATGATCTAGGAATTTAACTCAAGAGAGGATGGTTAGTATGGTGTTAGTTCTAAAATGAAAATAAAATGAAATAAACACACTTATAGCATAACATCTCTAGGCCTAGACATTAGGGAGAGCTTAGTTAATAAAAATAAATGACAAACACAACTAAAAAGTAAGGAATAAAATACGAAAATTCCTTCACCTTCCTTGGATGCTCCAAATGCCTTTGTAGTGGTGGCTTTCTCAGCTTGTGCTCATGAAGTCTTTGGCAATGAAATCTTGGCTACCTCCATCTCTCCATGGCCTTTGGCTTGTGGTGTGGATTGGCTTGGAATCAATTTGCCATGGTAACACTAATTGATTGAAGCTTTTGGAACCAGTTTGGAATTATAAATTTGCATCCAAAAAGCTTATAAATGATGTTATGAGGCCTCTTATTTATAGATATTTGAGAATGATCAGAATCAACCTCAACCATCCATCTCAAGATTGAGATGTGTGGTTGAGAATTAATTCAATTTTTAGAATTAAATTTGTAATTATCTTCATCATGACATTGGAAGAAGGGGAAATTAAGAGGCATGGAGGGCATCATGAAAGTAATTTATGAGGCATGGGAGGCATGAATCTTGTTATTTATGGCATTAATGGCCTAGGGATGTCTTCCCAAGAAATGAGGTCACCTGATGATGCAAATATTACATATTCATTTCTAAAAACAAGTATTCAACAAGTTTCCATGGAATTATTAACTATGCCTCTAATTTGGATTCATTAGCTCTTAAACATGATTAAATACTTTGTACAAAAATTACTCAAATTGATCAGAATGTCTTTTTATTAGTCCAAAATTTGATTGGATTGGAATTGGAAGGTGATGTCAGATTCATTGGAATCATATTCTCATTTAGGATGTTGTCAAAAACAAATAACAAAGGTACATTTATTATGCAAAGATTTAATAGGGAAGAGAAATCCAAAGCACCCAAGTGCAAATTTGACATTTTGACTCAGAATGATCTGATCAAAGTTAGCTAGCCCATAAATTGCATTGCCCAATTTAAGGATACTCTAGCCAAAATCAGCACTTGAATATGTCAATTTTAAATCACTTAGCGTGTTTTAGTGTTTTTAGGACAAATTGTGTATTTTAAGTAGAAATTGGCCAAAATCCTGATTGGGGATTATCAGTGGCCAATTTTAGGTATCTACACTTCCTACCTCAGATACCCATGATACTTGACCCATTTGTGTTTTTCTCAGAAGCATTTCTTGCTTTGGATATCCATCAAAAACATATAAATCACTTAGGAGACTTGTATTTATGAGTGTTCTCATCCACCACACCTATAGGTAGTCATGCAGTTCACTCATCATTTATCCTTATTGACACTGATCCTTATGTTTACCAACTATAGAAACCTAGTCTATGCACAATCTTGGCTATCTCACCTTTGTATTTTGTATGCAATTTTGTATCTCAAATTCCAAAACTCATGTCACCACCTCATGACTCACCATTTACCACTTATCAAACTTGTACCTACTTCAGACTCCCCTCGTTAACTCCAAGTTTGAGGAGGAACACCTCATTCCACTTTAAGGGTAACCAAACCCTTGACCCATACTTTGTTTTTCTTTTGCAGCTCATTTATGCAAGATGCACAATAAAAAAGGGCAAAATATAGATACTAAAAATCCACACACCTGCACTTCCCAATGTAAAAAATCCCCTTAGACCTAGCCTAGTACCCCTTTGGGACCAACCTACACCTATCAAGCCTAAACCAGCCAATCTACACTCAGTCACCTAACTGAATAACCCTAACATTCAAGACCCTATTCCTATGGACCCTGACCATTGATGGTCAAGGTGAACATTGGCAATCAGCTTTGGGAACCCCTAACCATTGATGATGGTCAGGATCCACCTTTTGGCCAAGAGCATGCAAGCTCCACCGACCCATTTCTAAATATAACCTTGTCTAATTTATGTTTCAAGCATTTGCATGTAAAAATTATATTTAGATGACCCACTTACATCTTCACTTCCACATCTTACTTATGCCTATAAGAGAGAGAGACCTGGGAGGTTAAATCTATCTATAATAATTATCAAGAGCTCAAGCATTCAAGAGTCTTTTTTATAAGTTAATCCACAATATTAGTGTTATCAAGCATCATCCATCTTATTAGGAGATGACTTGTCATCACCTCTCAACCAAGCTCTTAGATACCATTACTCTATCAAAATCAAGCCAGATTCCATCAATAGACTAACTACATCAACCACCCATCGAACTAACTTTTGGTAAGACAAGTACTTATTTTTCAACATTCACATGCTTTAATTCTATTTTGCAATCAAACCAGCCCTTACCCAACTCTTGAAATCTATCTATGGATCCTATCATTCATTTGTTTCTCAAACCTAGAATTATATAGTCAATCATTGATGGTCAAACCTCAACCATCGATGGTCACCTTAACCACTAATAGTTACCCCAATCTTTGATGGTCACCTGTGGTAGTAAAAACTAGCAGCCTATTTTCACCCACCTACACCCAATCAAATCTAATTTTCTATATTTCTGACCACTGACCGACTTTTTTCAAATTTTCTTAAGCATAGCTCAACTCCTTAGCACTAGTATCAATTAGTTTATCACTAATTTGATCATTTATAGTCTATTTTTTTAACAAACGTTCTTGTATTCAATTTTAGTGATCTTCTTTAATTGATGCAAGTACCTTCTTTCCAATTTTGTGAATTTAATTATTTGAAACATGTGGATTGAAAACCCCTAAGGAAGCTCTTACTTGTAGGATCTAGATATTGCTAGGCAATCCACCCAATTATTTATCTAACAAAAAAATTTATTTTAGTGTATTTTTATCTACAGCTCTTCCTCCAAAATGAAAGAGGAGCTCTTCATAATCTTCTAATTTAGCATGCACACAATCAAATAATTTTTTCAACCACACCCGTATCGAGTTTTTTTCTCTCTTTCTTTAAAACTTAAGCAAAAATTTACATGAAATAGAAGGCATTGACCTCTCTCTCTCTCTCTCTCTCTCTCTCTCTCTCTCTCTCTCTCTCTCTCTCTCTCTCTCTCTCATATATATATATATATATATATATATATATATATATATATATATATATATATATAGAGCATAAATTAGGGTATATTATTTTCCCCCATCTTTCTCATTCTCACATGAGAATGCACATATTACTATTGAGTAGTATAAGACAATATTTTTCAATAATTACATACATGTGTTTTTATGATTTTTTAAATATTTTACCAAACTTTGAGTATATATTATGCAATGACACATGGTGCTTCTAACTATTTATTTTGAGATAAATTATTGCACAAACATGTTTTACAATACCTCACCTCAAAAGGGGGGTATCTAACCAAATATTTTCAAATATTTTTCAAAATTAAGTAAAATATATTCATGATTGACCAAAATATTGAGTGAATTGAGTGAAATTGAATGAATTTAATTGAAGTGAAGGCATAAAATGTGTCCAAATGGCATGTATTTATTTCTTTGATGTTACATCTTAATTTTTCACCAAGAAAATTTGTTAGATTATCCATGAATATCTATAGTTGGTAAATTTAGATTTGGCCATTTTTAACTAAGCTTGGATATATAGTATGTTATGGGATAGTAGGATATTGCTTAGATTATATAAGCACACTGCTATGATTTAGATGTAAGTATATGTTTACTTTATGATCATATGATTTATCATTTCAACTATATTTTATGATGAATGTATATCATGACTGTTATAGTTTAACTACCTGTTATATTGTGAGGTTGATACAAGAGAACCCATCCCTCTAAATGTGTCAGAGGGAGAGCATCATCGAAGAGGGTGTCATAAATCAAGACATCAGAGGATGATAGAGAATGATCAAGAACCCTACACACACCACATAAATAATTCATATTAGATACATAAGAAAATAACTAGCCTAGTGAGTTTAATATTGTTTTCATTTTGAATTGCTTCCTCGGGATTGGTTTAGCTTACTAGTTATTTAGAACTTATCTGGGGTGTTTGCATGATAGTCAAATTTATAACCATTAATGTTTTAAAATTTATACAATTAGAATAAATTTGAAATTATTGATTTATGAATTTATCATAAGGATATTAGTATATTAGGGATGTTAATTTATTTAACATATATATTTTAATAGGTGAATATAACTACAAAAAGTGAAAAAAATAGGGAAATATAAATAAAATAAGTGAGATTTGATTAAATCTCATGGTTTTGAGGAAAGAAAAAGATTTTAATAAAATAATAATAAAACAAAAAAAAAAAGAATAAAACATAAAAGAACAGAAATGATTAAATTAAGAAAATCAAAAGAAGTAAATATGTTAAATAAAAATTAAAAAAACAAAGAAAGCAATGAAAAAAATCTTTAAAGATAAAGGCTACACATATTTTCTCTAAGGGGAAATTAAGAAAGAAGGCAAACTTCAAAAATATAAAAGCTACACCCTTTTTATAATATAGATGTGAAAAATTATAAAAAGAGGGGGGAAATGGGAGAAGATGGGGGGGCGTAGCTCAAGGAAGAAGACTAGCAGAATCATGGCAAAGAGGAAAATCAAGGCACAAACTACCAAGTAAGCCATGTTCTTAAATTTATGATTCTAACTATATGTTTAACAACATAGATGCTTCATATAAGATCTTGAATGCATTAAATTAGATGACCTCCTAAAAGTATACACTGGTAGAGGTGTCAATATGCATGTTCTTTGAGAAAATGATTTGCATTAAATTAATTATACATTTGTATAAAATTTGAGTAGTGGTAAACCCAACAAACGAATTCATATGAAATATATCTATGTTATATATATAGGAGTATGACTGAATAAAATTAGATGTGTTTGTATTGTAGAAGCATCGACCAATCTTGGATATGAACTAATCTACAAGTTTTAAGCATAGGGTTATAGAGGGTGTTTCTCATATTATGCCCCATCTTATTAATATATTTATTATATTTTTTAACTTTTTAACTCAATGTCATCACCTTAGTAGCAAATAATGTTAAAAATACTCCTAAAGGCATCACTAATGATTGTTCTAGTTTATGTGGTAGTTGTTAATGTTTTAAATTCCTAAACTATATTTAACCTAAGTTATATTTACTTTCTTGAGAAGGACCACTTATTATATTTGTACTCTCTTTCAACAAGGCTAACCTGCTTATATACATCCATGCTTATAAATCAATTTATATAATTATGTTGGTTTCACTTGATATATATATATATATATATATATATATATATATATATATATATATATATATATATATTAGCATACATAATATTTATAAATTAGCTTATAAATGTTTGGTTAGCCATTATATTGGTTTCACTTGATTGCTATTTAAATTGATTTTAAATCATATTGTCATTCAATAAAATCAAGATGAGTTTTTATTTAAAATTCTCAAACTATTTTATATATATAATATTTGAGTCACTGAATTTAGCCTTTACTTTGTATAATGGCATCGATATAAATGTTAACTAGTAGGTTGCTATAATTCATTTCAGCTTATGCAAAGCAATCAAATCACTATAATTTAGCTACAGTTTAAGCCATATTTATATCAAATCACTTAATATAACAGGTCGCTATAATTTAATGCCTAAATTTTAGGTCACTTATTATAATAGGTTGCTAAAATTTAATCTTTAATAACATAAGTCGTATTTACCATGTATATGTAGCATATAGAAAGAAAAAATAAAAGAAGCGCCATACTTACTATAACACTTGTGTATACATGTATGGTTAGCGCTGAGTTTAGTAATTAGATTGTATTTCATTAGTAATCATTGTAATTTTTGCTCTATATATGCACCATATTAACTAAATACATTTTTGATACTCATGTATTACATCATAATAATCCAATTATATATTAGCTATGAAATGTTAAATACTCTAGGCACATATTTTCTAGTCATATTCCTCATAATATATCTCGATATGTTTATACTACCTCTAACCATGTGGAACATATGTGGTTAATACTAGGGTTGTATGATCCAACATTTATAAGAATATAGTTAACATATTTTGATGCTCGACGATGTTATATGAGTTGGAGTGTACTAACTCAGTGCATCATTTATATTTTGGACTATAATAATAGTTTTGTATGTGGGTTATAGATTTATATTATTATAGTATAAATGATAGTGATTCATTTAACTATAATGGCATATGAGCGAACATTAAGAAATAAATCAACCAATAATGAATAAAAATGTATCCCATTGGTTGTAACATAATATATATATATATTACTATGGGGTATTTACAATAAATTTAGTTAATTAAAAAGACTAAGATGTCTACAACAGCCTAGTATATGTTAGTAGTGTGATAATAAATATGATTAACTATTTCAAATATTAAGAAAATATTGTTATGTTTAACCTATCAATAAGGTTACATTGACTAAATATTTATTTGTGAATAATCAAGGCTAATGATGTCTATTATATTGTTGATTATATCTATGTAAAATGGAAAGTAATTTATCCCAAGATTTAGGAGTCATTGTAATAATTAACATACCTAGGGTATATTAGTTTGTATACCTCTGAGGTATTGATAAATATAAACATATATGATCACAGGACCCTAGAATTATGAAACTGTGTCAACATTAACATAAGTTTATAACCTAGTGTAAGGTCATGTTCACTCATGATGAAATTAAATATATGAGTGATTCTTAATTTAAACATATAAGTAAACATTGATATAGTGTTTAAATAGCATTATAGTACTTACATGTGGTGTCAACACATGATGTACAAGTACTCCTATATAGAAATCAAAAAATTTAACGATATTAAAATAGTCTTTTAGAAAGCAAAACGAAATGTTTAAATGAATGTCATAATAGTTTTATGAGTTTTATATTTCTCGACAAATATTTAGTTGACTATTAGTTATATGTATTTAGTATTGAAGACTTGTGTGTAGTACATATTATGAGAGTGTTAATATGTATAAATATTTGGTTATATTTACCATATAATGGTGTATCATAATGCATGCTTATAAACTATATTTATTTTAATGTTAGTATGCAATTTAAACTTAAGGTATATCTAGGTAGTATAATCTCATACTTGTCTGATTGTTATTATGTATGTGGGTCATTTAATTCTTAATATCATAAGTTTGATTATGTATATTTATGTGGTTGTGAACTATGAGTGTATGGAATATCATAGAGTACTACATTATAAATGTATACCCAAATGATATATGTTGTAATTTTTATGTTTAGACTCACATCTATGTGTAACTAATTTAAGATATGCATGTTGGTTAATAATGTGAATAGTGTGTTGTGACAGTTTCTAAGACTTTGTGTATGTGTGCATAAAAACTTTGTGAATGTACCATATGCTAACATGGAATACTATGTGAAAACTGTGACTTGTTTGTTATGTCTAGTTGTTTGAATATAAACTTGTGTTTCCATGTATTTAAGACTACTTTATATGATTGTATGTGAAAAAACTAGTAGTTGTGTCTTAGAATACTAGACTATGGTAATATGGATTATCATACAGTGTAGTATATTTGAAAACTAATTTTGGTAGTAAAAATTTATAGTTAAATATGTATTTATCCAAGTGGTATAAATTGTAGTCTTTATTTTTAGTATGGGATAAAAACTAATGTAAAATTCATTCATACATTTGACAAAATAAATGTATGCTTCAATTACTCTTATGTTTAGAATATTACATAATGTGTTTGCTAGTAGAATGTAAATTAAATGAATTTTATGGTTGAATTATGTTTGACAAATTTTTATTATTGATACGGAGTAATAAGTGACATGGACTTCACTTACTTACTAGTGTCATAATGATAGATGAAGGCAGTCCGATCAAGTCTGTATGAATTTGATGAATCTATATATCATTATTATTTATTATTCATAAAACTTTGGTCCAAAGTATATTTAGTGAGACATTATCATTTCATGAGTATGATTTACATGTTTGTGTGATATCTTGTAATAGAATAGATTTTTATGATACACAGCATGTATCATACAGCACATGGATACTTGTTTATCTCTCTAGATTCTCATGTCATCACTATCTACTCATCCATGAAGGGAAGGCCATTTCCTAATGGGATTAGTGTTGGGGATCATTGTTCCATGGTTGATGTGAAAAAAAATTTGGATAATGCTCTCCCTCTCCACAATAGTACTAGTTATCGAGATGACACTTGAGATTTCTACAAAAACTTGAGTTCCATAATTATGCTCTAGGAGAGCCTTGTATCTTATATGTACATTGTATTTTATTGTACTTATTATTGAATATTGACATGAGAGTTGTATTTACTTATTATATATTGTCATCAATGGTTGTAGACTTGTATCAACTATGATTAAGTTAATATAGTTGTTTTTTATCTCTACATTATGATGTGCTCTCATGATATTAGATATCAATGATATGAGATGTACTATTCTTATTTTTATTATCACACTTTGATATTGCATTTAGTCTCATAGATTTTTGTGGTGCAATCTATTTTTGATGTATGTATTCAATAAAAAAAATCATGTATTTATAAGTTGACCTTCAATAAGGTTTTTACATGTGGTATCAGAACTGTGGCTCAAACTCTAAAATTTAATGAGTCCATTAACAATTTTGTGTCTTTCTATTCACCAGTGTGAACCTATTGACATGAAATATTGTACTAATATTTTGGATTTGTGGTGCCTCAGTATGGAACCATTAGAGTTTTTAGACTTGATATATCCTCCTATAGGACTTGGTGATTATTATTAGTATGAGACATTCATGTAATATATGTGGGGAAACATTGAGTGTGTACCCTTAGGAGCATCCATACCCTTTTGAGTTTTTAAGAAGTTAGTTTATCAATTGTCTTAATGGTGAAGGTTAAATATGAGGTTTGCGTAAGTGGGTACATAATGTAGTTCATGAGTTTTGAATAAGAGATTTCTACCATAGATTGATCACTTAGATCGAACACCTCGAGTATGATTACATCATTCTTAGTAATCAAGTCGCCTTCACCATTTTTTTTTTTGTATTATGAATGTTTTATAAGTATGGGATGCTTCTCATTTTAATTTAATGTGCTTGAGTTTTTTGTCTTATTTTTGCTAACCCTAGAAATGAAAAATCTTATAAGATCATTTTTAGTTAGTACCACCTAGGGTGGTGGGAATTTTCTTATAGAAGAGTGTTGTCTTGGTTTAAAAA
Source organism: Torreya grandis (assembly GCA_037957365.1). Lineage (NCBI taxonomy): Eukaryota > Viridiplantae > Streptophyta > Pinopsida > Cupressales > Taxaceae > Torreya > Torreya grandis. The sequence continues at coordinate 845,517 of JARHVA010002493.1, read as the reverse complement.
TTTCTTGTGTTAGGATTTTATTGATGGGTTAGAACCTTTATGTTATGTGGGTTAAGAAGAAGTGTCATATCTCTTATTTAGCTTAGAGGTGAAATAGTATTATCTCATTCTTCATTTACATTATTATAAGCTCTGAAAGGATTCATATTTTCTTGATGATTGAAACTTGTTTCTAAAATGTTATTTTGACCATATTCCATGGGGTCATGGGATAAATGTCTTCTACTTCTTGTTGAGAAAAAAGTTATAGGATAGAATGGATTGGTCCATTTTGTGGTTAGTATCTTCTCTCAGTTGTGGAAATACATTGTGATACCATACTCATGGATTTGGTAAGTAGGTAGTGATTTAGCAATAATAAGTTGTGGTGTTTTATTTTTACCTTGTGAGGGTATGTAGGAGTTTTTGAGATGATATTTCTCTAATTTTCACTTGTGACTCTTTAAGGTCACTATTTTACCTAATCTTGTGATTTTAGACCATGTGGGTGGCAAATCTTAAATTATATATTAAATTCTAGATTAAGTTTTATAAGTTGATTATAATTATCATGATATTATTCTCTTTTGCATATACCATGTTATTTTGAAGAGTTATTATTGTACCTTTCATTGAAATCAAGTACCGTATAGGATGTGTGAAACATCTTATCAATCTAGGGGTAGAGATAAACTTTTAATTTGTTGAATTCTAGTCGAGCAAGCAGGGAGATATTATTTTGTTTATTCCTTTATAACATTAACAAGATGTGTGATCCTTGTCCTTTGTATGTTATGTTAATTTTAACATTATTTACTCTTAACTATGAATATAACACTATAAGTCAAGCTATGAATTATGATACTAGTTATGTTTGGCTAGTGGTAATTTAATACATTATGGATTGATTTTATGATTTTTCTTGTATGTATATATGTTGATACATCTAGAATTATTTAGCATATAGCAATGATTTCAATAGTTTGTATCATATAATTATGATTTTTTTAACTTTGTACACATTTTGGAAGATCATTAGGTCATGGAGACCTAAGGGGAAGAGTGGTGAATTATGAATGTGAGTACTAATCAATAAAAATAGATCCTACTTAGTCTCACATTGACTCAATAATTATTGAGTTTGGATCTGAAAAATGAAATTATCAAATTTAGTCATATGGTCATATGCATATATACAGTGGAATGTCTATTCCTTAATTTTATATATATTAGAAATATAGTATTTTTAGTTATTATTCATTGTCATACTTGTTAGGGGCTTCATGGAGTAGTGATGGTATTGGCATGTTATACTTATCAAAAGCTGCATGGGATAGAGAGTATTAACTTATACACATCATACTTGTCAGACTCCTTATATACTATTTTTTTAAAATGAAAAAAATGCTCTCTAGGTTAGAGAGATATGCATAAGGGCTGAAAGGTTTTGTGGAGCTCTCCTTGGTCATTTATTTTTAGATTTTATGATGATCTCATGTGTTTCTTTTAAAAATTTAACGAAACTTTCACTAAGTTATGTGGGACCCTTCAAGGTAACATAAGTGGTCAGTCTTATAAGTTATGGGCTTTCCTTGATGGTTATGGACCCCGAGGGTGGTCAAGACAAAACTAGTCAAAGTAAGTAATACTCACAACCATGTTTTCTTAATAGGAAGATGTCATAGAGCAGGGTCTTATGGGATCAATACTGTAAAAATATTACAACTTGAAATAACTACAGTGAATTCTATAGGCAATTTCTCATTCATTTGTTTAATTTGATATTGTATATCATCTTATTGCTTTGTTAAATGATATTTTTGATTCAGAACTTATGTTTGAATAAGAGTCATCAGGGATGATGACTAGCTTTAGGAAAGAAGGATGTTACATCATGATTTTTCACCAAACAAACTTGATAGATTATCCATGGATATCTATAGTTGAAAAATTTAGATTTGGCCATTTTTAACTAAGCATGGATATATAATACTATAGAGTAGTAGGATATTGCTTAGGTTACATGATCACACTGCTATGAGTTAGTTATAAGTATATGTTTACTTTATGATCATGTTGATTTATCATTTCAATTATATTTTATGATGAATATATATCATGATTGTTATGGTCTAACTACCTCTTTTGTTGTGAGGTTGACACAGGAGAACCCATCTCTCATAGTGTGTCAGAGGGAGATCATCATTAGAGATGGTGTTGTAGATCAAGATGTCAGAGGATGATAGAGAATGAGCAATAACCCTACACGCACTACATAAATAATTCATGTTAGATGCATAAGAAAATAGCTAGCCTAATAAGTTTAATATTTTTTACATTTTGAATTGTTTGCTCATGATTGGTTTAGCTTATTGGTTATTTGGAACTCATTTGGGATGTTTGTGTGATAGTCGTATTCATAAACATTAATGTTTTACAATTTATACAATTAAAATAAATTTAAAATTTTTGATTTATGAATTTATCATAAGGATATTAGTATATTAGAGATGTTAAATTATTTAACAAATATATTTTAATAGATGAATATAACTACAAAAAACAAAACAAATAGGGCAATATAAATAAAAGAGGTGAGATTTAATTAAATCTTGTAGTCTTAAGAAAAGAAAAAGATTTTAATAAAATAATAACAAAAAAATGAAGCATAAAATAATATAAATAATTAAATTAAAAAAATCAAAAGAAGTAAATATATTAAATAAAAATAATAAAAACAAAGAAAGCAATGAAAAAACTCATTAAAGATAAAGGTTGTGGCTATTTTCTTTGAGGGGAAATTAAGAAAGAAGGAGCACTTTAAAAATATAAAAGCTACACCCTTTTTCATAATATAGATGGGAAAATTTATAAAAAGAAGGGGAAAATGGGAGAAGATGCGGGGTAGCTGAAGAAAGAAGACCAGAAGAAGCATGATAAAGAGGAAAAGCAAGGCACAGACTTCTAGGTAGGTCATGCCCTTAAATTTATGAGTATAATTGTATGTTTAACAGCATAGACATTTCATAGAAGATAGTGAATGCATTAAATTAGATGACCTCCTAAGAGTATACATTGGTAGAGGTGTCAATATGCATGTTCTTTGATAAGATGATTTGCATTAAATTAAATACATGTCTATAAAAGTTGAGTAGCAGTAAACCCAATAGAAAAATTCGTATGAAATATATCTACAAGTCTTGGATATGAACCAATCTACAAGTTTTAAACACAAGGTTATATACAGTGCTGCTCATATTTTGCCCCAGATTGTTAATATATTTGTCAATTTTTTGACTCAATGTCATTGCCTTAGTAGTAAATAATGTTAACAATGCTCCTAAAGGCATCGCTGATAATTGTTCCAGCCTCTGTGGTAGTTACTAATGTTTTAAATTCTCAAACCATATTTAACCTAAGTTGTATTTACTTTCTTGAGAAGGAGCACGTATTATATTCATCCTCTCTTTCAACAAGGCTAATCTGCTTATATAGAACCATGCTTATAAATTGATTATATATATATCAGCATACATAATATTTAGAAATTAGCTTATAAATGTTTGGTTAACCATTATATTGGTTTCACTTGATTGTTACATAAGTCGATATTAAATCATATTATAATTCAATAAAACCAAGATGAGTTTTTATTCAAAATTCTCAAACTATTATATATATATATATATATATATATATATATATATCAGCATACATAATATTTATAAATTAGCTTATAAATGTTTGGTTAACCATTATATTGGTTTCACTTGATTGTTACTTAAGTCGATATTAAATCATATTACAATTCAATAAAACCAAGATGAGTTTTTATTCAGAATTCCCAAACTATATTTAGTGACTCAAATATATATATATATATATATATATATATATATATATATATATATTATATATATATATATTTGAGTCACTAAATTTAGTCTTTACTTTACATAGTAGCATTGATATAAATTTAGTTGGTATGTCACTATAATCCATTTCAGCGTATGCAAATCAATCAGATCACTATAATTTATGTTAGGGATTAGCTTTTACATTAGTAGTTACATTTGATATTTACTGAGAGGTAAATAATATTTTGTATGAGTTAGTTATATCTAGATGGAATATATTTGATAGTCATAATATTATTACAATAATATTACGCTTGTAGGTTTTTGAGTTATAATAAGGAGTTAGGTGAGAGATTTATGGAGATTGTATCTCCCCAATTATAGGAAATAGTTTTCTGTTATAATATGTATCATTTGTATAGTTTAAATATGAAGCAGAATATAATTTTAGTGTCTGAAGATTATTGCATCTAAAAATATTATCTTTGTGTATGCTTCAAGGTTCATGTATGATTTATTAGTAAAGACTCTAATAGACACCATCGTCTAGTATCAAAGTAGGTCATTCAAGGTCTATGAAAAATGATTTTTTGATGGGAGAAAGGGGGAACCTCAGATCTTCTGTATTGCCCCATCTAATGAAATTTCCTCTACTCTAAGTTTGTGAGATTTTGTTTATTTTTTTGTTTTGTATAAATTGGTGTTTGAGAAGAGTTTAAATCAATTGAATAAACCTTATATAAAGTGTTCCATCCATATCGATTGGCTTTTATTCTACCGAAACCAAATCAGACTCTTACATCTTATGGCCTACCAGACCTCGTGTTATTATGCATTGTGTCTCTACTAGATCTACGTTCTATTACATGTAATTGACATTATCATTTTTATTTTGTCTCTCTAACTATCATCATATCAGCGTGTGTTATCCATCAGTTTACCTTGGCAGTGGGAATTCATTTACGGTTCTAGCTAAGTTTTGGTAGTGTTGGATACATTTCATTGCACCATTCTAAGTGGAGACCAATAACTTTGTGTTGCAATTGTTTTGTAACAATGTAATGATAAATTGATGTGTTAATGATAACATATGAGTATTAATTCACAGTGGAGGCCAAGATCTTGTGAATTTATCGGCATGATTTTTTCCCAACAAACATGACCTTAGGAGCTCTTCCAAGCTGTTAGACACTGTAATTAAAAAATTAGAGGTAACGTGAAGTGATGGGAGAAAAGACCTGGCAGTTAGCAGGCTTCAATGTTTATCTTCCAAATTGATGACCACCATCTATTCTCCATTCTACACATTTGACTCAGCATCATAACTGCACATTTGACTTGGCATCATTGAAACCACCTTTAAGTTGCACCTATAGATCTGAACATGTTTTGATCAGGTTTGGTTCTCCAAGTGGCCTACATTTAAAGTTGACATGATTTCAAAAAGGTGTGAAGCCACTTATCTCCTTCAAATCAAGCATACAGAGTTGTGTCTTAGTTTATTATTGTGGTATGTTGCTTATGTATAAATATTTAGGTATATTGAGATTTAAGTCTTGAGTTAAAATAGATTTAGATTTCATTTAAGTTTTTTTTAAGTTTAGGTAAGTTGACTGGTAATTGTGTCATTAGAGTAGTCTTTAGGATGCTCAAAGTTCAGAGCCATGCTTTATTTATTATAATCAATATTTCTGGGTATTATAATTCTATATTGTTCAAAATCAAAATAAAAAATTATTTTGTATTAGTGTCAATATATAAAATCATTAGTCATGAATCATCAAAAATAAGTCAAAAATCAAAAGTTATTTTTCTGTCAATAAAATCATGTCAAAGTTTTTTTTTTGTCAAAAATTTGAGATTTAGAGTCATAATAAAAAATTTCAAAAATAAAAAATATTGGATCAATTGTAAATGGATGCATTTTCAGAAGCACCCAACATTCAGTGAACATGTCAATCTTGTGGGGAGGACCCCATTTCAATCAAAACAACATGTAAAGGTTGAGCTTCATCGACACATCGGATAAGTAAGTTGTAGACATTAGAGGAAGGAAGAAACGGAGGTTAAAAGTTTCAGAGCCTCTCGTTAGTCACCAACGATAGGGCCTAGAATGATTTGGTGACATATATAGTGTGGTGTGTCTTTTATAATTTCTGTTATGTGTTTGTAAAATAAAAATAAAAGAATATGCATGTTCAAGATATGTAATATGTGTACAATTCTAAATATAATTCCCTGATGTGAGAACATAGTGAAAGGAAAAAATACTAATGTAATTCAATTCATAGATCTTGAAAAGGTTTGTGGTGGTAGATCTAGAAAACTACCAGAGATGAACAGTGGATAGAAGAAGGTTCCTGTTTATGTCAAAGTTTGTGGTAAATCTGATTAAAATCATGGGAGGAGTGAGCCTTTCTTTGGATCAAAGTCATGAGCCAAATAGGACATGTCACAAGGGATGAGCATATGTACGTGAGAGTGTGAGTGTTTTTACACCATGTAAAAACTAAGGGGGGAATGTTAGAGATTAGCTTTTACATTAGCAGTTATATTTGATATTTACCAAGAGACAAATAGTATTTTGTGTGAGTTAGTTATATCTAGATAGAATATATTTGATAGTCATAATATTGTTACAACAATATTATGCTTATAAGTTTATGAGTTATAATAGGGAGTCAGGGGAGAGATTTACAAAGATTGTATCACCCCAATTATAAAAAATAAATTTCTTATATAATATGTATCATCTGTATAGTTTTAATATGAAGCAGAATATAATTTTAGTGTGTGAATATTATTGCATCTGAAAATATTGTCTCTATGTATGCTTCAAGGTTTTTGTATCATTTATTAGTGAAGACTATGATAAACACCATTAATCTAGTTACAGTTTAAGCCATGTTTATAATAGGTTGTTACAATTTAATGCCTAAATTTTAATAGGTCACTTAGAATAACAAGTTGCTGAAATTTAATGCTTAATATAATAGGTCGTATTTACCATCTCTATGTAGCATATAGAAAGAAAAAATAAAGTCAGCATCTTACTTGTTGTAGTGCTTGGGCATACTTGTATGGTTATAATTGAGTTTAGTAATTAGATTGTATTTTATTAGTAATCATTGTAATTTTTACTCTATATATGCACCATATTGAGTAAATACATTTTTGTTACTCATCCATTACGTCATAATACTTCAAACATTTATTAGCTATGAAATGCTAAATACTCTAGGCACATCTTTGCTAGTCATATTCCTCATAATATATCTCGACCTGTTTATACTACCTCTAACCATGTGGAACATATGTGGTTAATACTAGGGTTGTATGATCTAACATTTGCAAGAATATAGTTAACATATTTTGATGCTCATCAATGTTATATGAGTTGGAGTGTACTAACTTGTTGTGTCATTTATATTTCAGACTATAATAAGAGTTTTGCATGTGGGTTATAGATTTATATTATTATAGTATAAATGGTAGTGATTCATTTAACTATAATGGCATATAAGCGAACATTAAGAAATGAATCAACCAACAATGAATAAAAAACATATCCCATTGGTTGCACCAGAATATATATTACTATGGGGTATTTACGAGAAGTGCAACGAATTAAAAAGACTGAGATGTCTAAAACAACCTGGTGTATGATAGTAATGTGATAATAAATATGATTAACTATTTCAAATATTACAAAAAATATTGTTATGTTTACCCTGTCAATAAGGCTACATTGATCGAATATTTATCTGTGAATCGTCAAGGCTAATTATGTATATTATATTGTTGATCATATCTATGTAAAATATAAAGTAATGTATCCCAGGATTTGGAAGTCATTGTAATAATTAACGTCCCTGAGGTATATTGGTTTGTATACCTCTAAGTTGATAAATATAAACACATCTGGTCACGGGACCTTGGAATTGTGAAACTGTGTCAACATTAACATAAGCTTCTAACCTGGTGTAAGGTCATGTTCACTCACAACACAATTAAATATATCATAGATTCTTGATTTAAACATATAAGTAAACATTGATATAGTGTTTGCATAGCATTAGATTACTTACATGTGGTGTCAGCTCATGATATACAAGTACTCTTAATAGAAATCAGAAACAATAACTATATTAAAACAGTCTTTAAGCAAAACGAGATATTTAAATGAATGTCATAATGGTTTTATGAGTTTTTTGTTTCTTTGCAAATGTTTGATTAACTGTTAGTTATATGTATTTAATATTAAATATGTGTGTGCAGTACATATTATGAGAGTGTTAATATGTATAAATGCTTAGTTATATTTGGTATATAATGATGCATTGAGATGCATGCTTATAAACTATATTTTTTTGAATGTTAGTATGCAGTTTAAACTTAAGGTATATCTGGGTGGTATAATCTCATACTTGATTGTTATTATGTATGTGGGTCATTTAATTCTTGATATCATATGTTTGATTATATGTATTTATATGGTTGTAAACTATGATAGTATGAGATATCATAGAGTACTACAGTAAAAATATATACCCAGATGGTACATATTGTAATTTTTATGTTTAGACTCGCATCTATATGTGATTGATTTAAGTTTTACATGCTAGTTAATGTTGTGAATAGTGTGTTTTGTGACAATGGGTAAGACTTTATGTATGCATACATACAATCTTTGTGAGTGTATTATATGCTAAGATATAATACTATGTGGAAACTGTGACTTGTTTGTTATGTCTGATTTCTTGAATATAAACTTGTGTTTTCATATTTTGAAGACTTTTATATGACTGTTTTTGGAAAAACTAGTAGTTATGTTCTAGAATACTAGACTATGGTAGTATGGGTTATCATAGGGTGTAGTATGTTTAGAAATTAATTGTAGTAGTGAAAATTTGCAATTAAATATGTATTTACTCGAGTGTTATAAACTATAGTCATTATTTCTAGTATGGGATAGAAATTAATGTAAGATTCATTCATACGTTTGACGAAATAAATGTATGTTTTGGTTACTCCTATGTTTGACACATTATATGATGTGTTTGCTAGTAGGATGTAAATTAAATAAATTTTTGGTTGAATTATATTTAACTAATTTGTATTGTTGATACAAAGTAAGGAGTGATGGACTTCACTAACTTACTAGTGTCACAATGACAGATGAAGGCAGTCTGGTCAAGTGGTGTGTATGAATTTAATGGATTTATAGATCGTTATTATTTATTATTCGTAAAACTTTGGTCTAAAGTATGTTTAGTGAGACATTATCATTTCATGAGTATGATTTACATGTTTATGTGATATCTTGCAACAAAATAAATTTTTATGATACACTACATATTTAGTTTAGAAATCATATAGCACATGGGTACTTGTTTGTCTTTCTAGATTCTTGTGTCATCACTATCTACTCATCCATGAAGGGAAGGCCACTTCCTAACGGGATTAGTGTGAGAGATCATTGGTATGTGATTGATATGAAAAAGCGCTTGGATGATGCTCTCTCCCACAACAATACTACTTATCAAGATGACACTTGATATTGCCACAGATACTTAAGTTTAGAAACTATGCTCCGAGAGAGCCATGTATCTTATATGTACATTGTATTGCATTGTACTTATTATTGAATATTGACATGAGATTTGTATTTAATTTTTATATATTGTCGACGGTGGTTGTAGACTTATATCAATTGTGGTTAAGTTAATATAGTTACTTTCTATATTTGCATTATGATGTGCTCTCATGATATTAGATATCAGTGATATGAGATTTATTATGCTTGTTGCTATTATCACACTTTGATATTGCATATGGTCTCGTAGATTCTCGTAGTGCAATCTATTTTTGATGTATATATTTAATAAAAAAAATTGCGTATTTCTAAGTTGACCTCCAACGGGGTTGTTACATTTGTTCAAGAAGTAGAGAAGAGTTGTTGGGACTTACTCTAAAAGTTCTAATCGGATTGAGTGTTATAAGATGTTTGTTTTTTTATAGTAGTAGGGTTCACAGAAAAATAGGGGTATTCATTTTCACACTCTTATTTTTATTTCCATTTTATATTTCATTATATGATATGACATTGACTACTTGTTGCAATTCATTATTTTTTCATGTGTTTCTAATTTTTTAAGAGAAGATTTTACATATGGATAGAGTCATTTTTAGGCATTTTTCGATTCGTCCATTCTTCCCTAAGTAAGTCAAGGTATGTGCTTCAATTTATAATTGTTATCACATGCACATGCATTCACATCATGTACACACATCAAAATAAGACCAATATATAGACACCTAATTTTGGCACAAAACCCTTTTACATAATGTTTTTTTCTCATTTTGTCAAACTTAGTCCACTTGTATATATTTTTCTATTTTTTAACACTTCCTACCCCAAACTTGACTCTCCCTAGCCTTTGATCCCTCTATATCTTCAACTTACATACGTTTACATATTTGAGCCTTATTTATCTATTTCCTAAGTTGTCTGCCCCCATTCTGGACATATGTTTCTCTAAGGTTAGATTTGAAAGTTACAAAGGAACCACCAAATCTTTTCCATGTGGATTCAATGCACTACTGAATCCATCCTCTACATTTTTTTGGTCATTTCGCATTGACTTGATTTCCCATGTCTTTGACTTCACTTATTGTTATTTTTCATTGTTGTCCATAGTGTGTCATGCCCTAGAGATCACTATATATACAAATCATTCCTAACCAATTTTTTACCAAGTGTTAAGTTCATTCAAGTGTTAAGCGAACCTTCTTCATTTTCAAGTTAGGCCCTTCATTGATCAAATCTATTGCTACACTTGTAACAAAGCTAGCACCTTGATACTTCAACCTTCTTCAACCTATTGTGATATCATCTACTTATACCACAAGAGGGTTTAAGCAAATGTCCATGTAGTTTGCATTGCACTTCACTAAGGACAAGAGACAAAGCTCTCACTCAAAACTCGACTCACATGCACAAGAAAACTACATTGACTTTGAATCCAAACATGCAAGGTATGTAGTTGCAACTCCTTGAGGGTTAGCCCAACTTAACTAACTTTTCACACACTTTTCTTGCTTGCCATTTTCAAGAGTTAGGTTAAGGAGCGCAAAGAAGACAAAACAATGAGTTATGCCCATTAATTATGCATTACGATCACATAACATTGTATAGGATCAAGTTACACACCTACATTGAAAAACCCATAATCCATAAAAGTTTAAGGTACAAATTTGATGGCTCAAAACAGATTCAATGGTTGTAGTGTTTCATATTCAATGGTCTGTCAAATCTGCCCAAGGGATATTAACTAATATTGTTGAAAATTTGATTTGTCCTTTGATAGTCAAAGATCCGGATTTCACATAGACCTACATTATCATTTCCATATCATTGTTCCAACTTTAAAATCCCAAAATTCTATCTAAGTTTGTCAAATTTTTATCACCTTTATCATTTCATTGTTTTTGACTTGTCACAGTTATCACTTATTTTGTTTGTTACAGTTTTTAATACATTTAGGATTCTAAATTCACTATTTATATTATATTTACATTAAAAACTTTTGTGCCACCCATTTAACTAAGTGTACATTTGACTTGTCATAGTTATCACTTATTTTGTTTGTTACAGTTTTTAATATACCTAGAATTCTAAAGTCACTATTTATAATGTATTTACATTAAAAACTTTCATGCCACCCATTTAACTAAGTGTACATTAGATCATTTTCCCTACGTTTATTAAGTTAAAACACCCACATGCAACTTTCCAACATTTATGTATGCACTTTCAAATTTATCATGACTATTAACAATCATCATTAAAACTTAATAAAAAGTTGCTTTAAAAATAGGATATCAAAGAATTAAAAAGTAACTAAAAATTTATGATAAACAAAATTATAACTATTAGCAATCATCATTAAAACTTAATAAAGAATTACTTTAAAAATAAAACATCAAATTAAAAAAAATAACTAAACATTTATAATAAACAAAATCATAACTATTAACAATCATCATTAAAACTTAGTAGAGAGTCACTTGAAAGTAGAATATCAAATTACTAAGAACTAAGAATTTAAAATAAACAAATGTTAACTCTCTTGCATACAAAAAAATTCAGGGATTATTTGTTGGGCCAAGCTTGCCATAATCTTGTCGCAAAGAACTTTTGGCCTGAAAAGAAAAGCAAAGTGGGTAAGCTGTGAAGTTTTGACTTTAAAATGCACCACAAGAAGGGCATAAATAATGTGGTTGGAGAGTCTTTATCCCAACCAAATGGAATATTTGTCAATGAATGATACTCCATGGAAAGGCCCAAAAAAATTAAATATCCAGCATTGTAATCTTTATGGGCCAAAGCAATTCGACGGGTGATGTTTGAAGATAATCCGTGGGTCTAATCAATTCAAGCAAAAGGGGTGTTGTACGATGCCAAACGGAAACTCTAGTATTTTTATTTAGTACTTTTAAAGGGTCCTTAAGCATTTCAATAGTCACATATTAATGTTAATTAATTGAAAGTTAATGCATAGTCAATCAGTGGTGTACTTCCCAGTTAGTTAATGAAGGTTAATTATATTGGCGGCATTTCTATTGAAACAAGGTTGAGATTCGTTTAGAGATTTTTTTGATATCATTCATATTATATTAACACTTGTGACTCCTACATGACCTCCATGTAGATAAACTTGTTTTTATAACATTTTCTCTTAATCAAAAATTGACACGTGTACAGATACAACTTAAGTAATTTACTCGATTGCTTATAAGAATTTTGAATAAAATTTATGCACCACACGTCACATTGAAGAGGCTCTTTGTATTGTATTATGATAATGCAATCGACTTATAGCAATGCAGTCGACTTATGGCAATGAAGTCGCCCATCAGCGTAGCAATAGGTTAATGACATATGCGGTCGATCGACGACAATGCCGTTGACCCATCGTAAGTCGTCACCCCATAGTATCTCCGTCCACCGATGATAATGCGTTAAGACCCATGGAAACATCATCATCCCATAGCATCTCCATCGACCGACAATAATGCAATTGACCCACAACAACATCGTCACCCCACAACGTCTCAATGGACCAACGACATCATCGTCACTTGATGGCAATGCAGTCCCCTGACAACATTGTCATTAATCGATGATACTGTCGTCCCCCCACAATGATGTCATTGCTTCACAACAAAGTTGTTAGTCGACGACATTGTCATTGATCAACCACACTATTGTCGCTCAACAGTAATGCTCTCCCCTAATGACACTGCCATCCCCTGACGGCATAGCGAGAACTCTAAGAACAGGGTGGTAGAGTTGCGAGACCCAAACTTGAAAGGCAAATTGGGAAGCCCTAACTCCATTTTTACGCTAAGTGTAAAATATCAAGTTGATTCACATGGACATGGTCTTTCCAATAGTGGTGGTTTTGAGTTCCAATTTGATATGTAAATCGAGACGGACGACCAAGGCAAGTTGCAGTGTTGAGACTAATGAACCGTGAGCATATGCGGGAGCAGAGTAAAAACTCAAAAGAGGGTCCCTATTTTTAGTCTGAAAATGGGGCGTGTTATCTACGCAACAACAATGGTGAAGTACAATGACAAAGTATTTTATGTGATATTGGACACCATAGAGCCCAGAGCATACACCAAACCTGGATTAAGGCCAATTGTTGAATTTACATGACTTACCCATATTATAGAGGGGTATGTAGCTTGTAAGGTTGCAACATATTTGATTGGCCATTTTCTATTGTTAAGGGTGGATGAGGACATCATGAATGTTGATTTGATTGTGAGAGGACTCCACATCTGATGAGTGGCTCGAATCCACATGACAATGTTATTTATGTGTGGACAAGACATTGCAAATTGGCATGTCAATGTAACAACATTGCATAATGATACATGTCAGTTATATCAAACCAAGGTGGTAACATCTTTGATTTTTTTCTATTGTCAAGTGTGAATGAAGGCATCAAGAGCATTGATTTAATTGCGGCAGGGCTCCACGACTCTCTTTATCTTTATTTGGTGAAAGAAATAAAGGTAAAAAATTTAGGATGACCACAAGTGTATCCAATTTTGTGTAGTTTGTTGGACGCGGGTTCGAACCTCCACCAGTTTCTGCATGCTCCCTCCAAGAACTATGGCAATTAGATCCTCCTCTCCCATATATTTTGCATGACATGAATACTCAGTTATACGCAAATAGGGTTTGCATTTTTTCGCTTGAGTGATTTTTTGTGCCAGAGTTCACTAGGAAATAGTTCAATGGCTATTTTGACCGAAAAAAGAAGAAAATACATAGCTTACCAGAAGCTTGAGTTTCTTGTTCGAGGCATATCTATGAAAATATTTCTTTTATTGAATTTGTATTGGGCATATTTTTATAAGGTTATGAAACATGTTTTTAATTATTCTGCAAAATTCGTCGAGGGAAAACACTTAACAGGGGTGCTCAAGAGGTGTTTGTGGTGTGACATTTCAGTGTTAACCTATTTTATGCATTTGTCATCATTTTCGTGTGTTCTTTGGCCGACAACTTGGAGAGGTTTAGATGGGCCATCGAATTTAGAATCCAACTCCCATTGCCTTCTTTATTGCCTATTGGACCCCTTTTAGGTTTCTTAGATCCTCGCATTGCTTGACAAGTGTCGGGCTCGTATTTGTCACAAGCTCTCACTGGCCTACCATCCTATATCCACTTTTTCCCCGACTCAATGTTGCGGTTGCCCCCTGGCAAGCCTTCATTCGCCCATGAATCTGATTTCCTTGCCATCCCAAGAAGGGCGCAGGAGTGCAAGTCTAGGGTACAATATTGGCCCTCTGGGGTATAATATCACTTGAAATTCCCTATCATTACCCCTCACCATCATCGCCTAACTCACTCAAAAATACTCCATGCTTATAGAATTGCTTGTCATCCTCCCAACAACCCACTGCATAGTTGGACACTTGGATGTTGCATAGGACAAGGGTGAGAGGTGTGTGGCTTGTGTCAGTTTGTCATGCAAAAAAATTGTCAAAAATTATGTTTATAGATTCAACTAGAGATTATGATAACTCACTTGATATTACTTAAAATCCTTAGTGTAACCACTTTTTTAAATATCTTGAATTCCTCATTCCCACTGTAAAATAATAGTTTAAATCAAACAACTATGTGAGAAGAAAAAAATATTCTAAAATATATATTTTTTACTTAAAAAATTATTAAAAAAATAAGAATTCTCCCATTTTCGCAAATTGTCACACTGATACTAGATGAAATATCCTCACATAAAACATTGTAACTATATAAAAAAATAATGAGATCCACACATTATGTATCAGTGGGCTAGGATGAATGTATTTAGAGGTTGTCACATGTCACGTTGCAGAGCCATATGTCATATCTCCTGACACCGCTCTGCATTCACAACATGGCAAAATATTACCTTATATGGGCTCCACATCACCTTCTAGCAAGCTCTGACTGCCCTGTCATCCAATATCCACATGGTTCCCATCTTGAAATTGCCACTGCCACTTGGCAAGCCTTCATTCACTCTGAGGTCTGACTTCCCTACCATCCCAAGAAGGGGTCGATGCTGGGAAAAGGCCAAGTGGTCACCTTTTGTTAGTTCCAGGGATTCTCAAGCCCTGTCAAAATTGACAAGTCAGGATTGCACCCCTCAATGTAACTTTCTCTCATTGAGACCGGGCCATGTGCGCTTTGCCACCTCAGGGCCAATGGGGGGTCGCCACATGTCACATTGCAGACTCAGGGGTCAGATCTCCTAGCCCTGCTCTGCATTCGCCACATGGCAAAATATTACTTGTTACGTGTTCCACATCTACTTCTTTACTTCCTCTCGAACTCCTTTCATGTTCCCTGAATCTCCTAGCCCTGCTCTGCTTCACAAATGTCATACTCTTATTTGTCGGGGGCCTTCATCGGCCTACCAACCTATGTCCACTTGGTTCCCGACTCAATCATTCGCCATGGGGTATGTTGCCCTACCAACCCAGGAAGGCCCTGGACTAACAAGGGCCATGTGCTCACCTTTCCTTGGTTTCATGCCTTCCTCTCATTAAGCTTGGGCCCTGTGCACTCTAACTCCCCGATAGAGGCTAGGGGAGTCCAACCCTGACAAAGACTTAGGTATTTTAGATTTTTACTTGGGGTTAGGGCAAGTGTTTATTGGCCAAGTGGCAATTGCTTTTGAGCTCGGGTCCATAATGAGTTGAACTTGGGTGAATAAATTGAGAATTTTCGAGCCACGTCAAACTCCACTTGAGTTTGGGAAAGCCTTGATAGCTTAAACGTGTCCAGGAAAGATTGAATATGCATTAGGGGTCCCAAGAATGTAAACCAAACACTTTAAAAGCTGAAAATGAGCCGGGCACTGAGTTAAAAGTGACCAAGAGAGCAAGAAAAGGGTGCAATTGAAGTGTGTTCCATATCTTATGCAAAGTGCATGCCTAAGAGGGCATTGTTGTTGATACAATGTGAATGTCATGGTAGAGGAGTTGCTGATTGAGATAATAGACAAATGATTGGTGACCAGTTTATGGGGTGTCCACATCATACACTCAAAAGGAAAACACTTAAAGGGGCAATATACTCTACAAATGAGAAGAAATAAATTCTACATTCCTTCTATTGTTTCTTGCACCCTCGAGGCAACTGCTATTGCAAAGTCTAGGTGCTGCAATTCATAAGATAAAATAGCTAATGGGAACATTAGTCATAACTAGATTCTTCGGCGTTAAAATGCAATATTTATCTAAGTGATGGTTGTATGAGTGTAGTCCATGAGAAACTATATTAGCCAAGGGCAACGTCCATACCCTTATAAAAATTAGCCTAGGTTGATATTCATGCTTTCTCAAGAAACTTTATTCCCTTGCTTTGTTGTTTATAAATTATTCAATCCATCAAGAGTTTCTAAAAAAAAAATTCAATGAGAGAGAAACTTTAGCTAGTGGGAACATTAGTTGTTAGCAAATTCTTAGGCATCACCATGGAGATGTTTTTGTGGGTGATTGTTGCATGAATGTAGTTTACGAGGGACCATATCTAGCTAAGTGCAGCATCCATATTACTGCTAAAAAAACTCGAATCCCTTGTTTTGTTGTTTAAGAATTATTCAATTCGTCAAGAGGTTCTAATATTTTTTGATGAATGAGACAAAGAAACCTCAGCTAGTGAGAACGTTAATTGTACGTAGATTTTTAGGCATCACTTTGGAGAAGTTTTTGTTGATGATTGTTGCATGAGTGTAGTTTATGAGAGATACTACTAGCCAAGTGCAACGTCCATACCATTCTAGGAATTGTCCTAGGTTGATATCCATGTCTAGCGGTGTTCAATTCTATTTGCAATATACTCTGTATTGTGTTTATTGTTGTTCAGCTGCTGTAACTCTTCTCTACAGCTATGTCTTGTGTTTTTATGCAATAGATCTAATGTACATGGCTGTGATCAGTTTTGTTGCACTAATAACCCACTAAATATAAGCATGTTCTTAAAGCTCTACAATCCGTAACAGTTCACAGGCTCAAGGTCTGATGGCTCTCAGGTTCAATGCTGTGTCCTCTCAAATTAGGGTACATAATTACACAATGAACATTATTGATAATAAGCAATCAACATACATAGAACTTGAGGCTCAAGATCCAGTGGCTCTCAACAACCCACTAAATAGAGGCATGCTCTTAAATTTCTTGAATCCATAACAGTGCACAGGCTAAACATCTGATGGCTCTCATGTCAATATTGTGTCCTCTCTGATTAGAGTACATAATTGAACACCATGAACATTATCTGTAATAAGCAATCAACATACATGGAACATGAAACTCAAGGTGCAACTGCATATAGATAACAGATCATTATATAACAGCTCATAAATGAAACAAATAAAGATTCAAAAGATGGCTTACAAAGAGTTTCAGATCCCAGACTTCACATGTAAAAATCTCCTAAAATAAGTCTTCTTAAACCAGATACATCCGAGTGAAGTATGAGCAAAGGCTTATAAGCTCCTAACCTACAAACATTGGACCAAGATTTTATTCAAATCCTCAAGTACTAAATGCTTTCGAGAGCATAGTATCAAGTAGAACCATTTTGCTAATTTCACCCCTCTACATAATCATTGTAACAATTCTATCAGGATTAATGCATTCCAATTCCAAGATTCCACGCCACTCCACGAATCTCCATGTTCTGCCTCTAAATTTTTGTGCGTTTTCCAAAAGGAGCGTTGTGCCTTGAATGATCCCGATTCCCCAAATCTAATTGAGAGTTTCACTGGAAAATGAACTTTCATCTTCTATATAAATATCAACTACTAACTAGGTACCAACCAACTGTTCCAATATTTATCCCTAACAATCATATACATTACACGTTCAACCTACTAAACCACAGTGACAATCCCAACTCATAACAATCATTTGAATCCCATTATGGATTCTTTTCTTGGTGAAATAACAGCATTTGTATGCAGTGTGCACAATGCTCATTACCAATGAAAACTTGTTCAATCAATATATTTTGCTGTCATAAACCAAGAGAATACAGCACTGCAACTTGCAATGGGTTTGGAAAACGTGTTGACATTTCCATCAATAAATGCACAGGCTACAAAAAACTGCTTAATTTTATATTAAGCAATGTAATATTTTCTTGTTCACCATAGTGGCTGGGTCATGGTCTGGCTGTTGTTCTAAATTTCTATTTTTGAAATTACTCCTAAATTGCCAGTTTTGTTTTAGGGATTTACCGTTCATACTGCTGTCTAAATATCATATACCGGTTTCCCACCTTTGTATTGTCTTGCATCTTATGATTTACCGTGGCATAGAAATATATTTAAGTGATCAGCGCTGAAACTCCCGTCACTATGTTTGAATGATCAGCACTCACTGACACTCCCCTGTCTCTATTTTTGAATGATCAGCACTCACTGAAACTCCCGTGTCTCCTTTATTTTACTCGTTTTTATCCCAGTTCAATGGCTTGTATCTTCTGAAAGTTAGGTTAGACCTATTTTCAATGCAGATGTCTAATTCACATTTCTTAGCTTGCACTAGACGCATTTAAAAGCATAATGCTTCAGCACAAATCCTGAAGGGCATATGATAAGAGTTGTTAACTATGGTTCCAGTGCTTGAAACTGGTCTTGAATTGCTTAAGGCAGCCCATATCCTAGGTTGTATCGAGCTAAAATCATCAAGAGTGCATGCTCAGCATACAATCTAAGAACCTGTGTTAATGAAATCCAAGCCCTTATATGACTCGATTTAGTTGGTTTGTATTTAACAAATAGATTTTTGTCTAAATATTTAAAGCCATCTTTATGATAAAATACTTGAGAAGTATACCATAAATTTGCAGAATACGATAGTTTAAATTTAATGCTGTTTGACATGTTATTACCGTAGACAAGTTGATCAATGTTAGTTGATTAATGAAAATGAAATGTTTGGAGTTTTGTGGTTATTAACTTTATTAAACAACAGGATTAGTATCCTTTCCAAAGACATGATATACATAATACAACCCGAGCAGCAATCCTGAGACCTGCAGTGTGCTCTGAAACCAAATTCGGAAGTGTGCATCAATGTACGAGTGAGAAGCAACCCAAACACTTGAAATCATTACCTTTATAAAAAAAATTGTAGTACCACTGGTCCTTTTAGTTTTAGGGAACACACACAACCTTCCAGTAAAATAAGGTGCTTTCATCAATGTAAGCTGTCCCACAAACAAGTTTGGTATAAAGTAGCAGGAATTGGAAGTGAGACTAGGTTTAAGAAAGTTGATAAATAAACTTATACAAAGAAAACAAGTCAAAAATAGAAATCTGTGCTTAGAACTATGAAACCGATACCAAAGAAAACTGAAATTGATTGGTCAGGCCTTCACGAGTGTTAAGCAAATTTGTTTGCATAATCACTTCTCAATAATGCCACTGTGAGAAACAACTCTTTAACAAGATGAGAACTTCACTGAGTAATCTCCAATTAACACACATGAGACTAATTTTCAAATCCATTTGAAAACCGTCTTCTTAGCTACCTCAGACACATCTGAACATGAGAAGTGGCAAATTTCTTACAAACAGAAAACATTACGATTCTTTTGAACATATATAATTTAGCATAAAGTCAGACAATTGAAGTCATCTATACAGAAGGTTTATGCATCTTCCCAAGAAAAGAAGAGCTAAGAATCCCTTATGCACAACTACCAGCCACAAATTCAATTGTATTTTCCCAACTCTTCTTCAAAAGTATTATCACTTAGATTTAGCAGCTCTAACGGAGCTAATCAATGGGGATATCAATTCATTTAATAGATGCTTATTTAAATCAGAATCTGTCAATTCCAGCAATCCCAGGAAAATGTAAAGCACAAATGGAAAGCAATTTTTGATTTAGATATAATATACTAGTGTACAAATTGCAAACATTTAGTTCTCAGAGAATAAAATAAAGTACCAAAATGAGGCAAGGGCAGCTATAGCGCTCACCATACAAAGCCTATCTACCCTATCTTCATTTCTCATCTTTTCCTCCTTTAACTCACTCTGTGCTTTTGAATATTGTTGACAAGATTCTAAGACCTCACCATAATTCCTACTCCTACGACAGCTCATAGCTCTTTTCAAGACAAGCAAACTATTCTTTCCATTCAGATGTGCATGCCTTAAGTCTTCCAACTGCATGCTGAGTTCAGTTATCTTCAACGTTGTTTGCACATTTTCTTCCACTCCAATATGAGAAACTCTACATTTCAGTACAATAATGCACTGGACAACCTTGCAAGGCAAAATGTTGTGAGCAGGAAGAATGGATCCAAAACGTATTAGAAAGTCATTATCTGTAGGCCAATGCCTTTGTCCTCCAAGGGGGCTCCAACTTGCAAGGTTTACTGCTTGTTTTAATCTCTTATTCACAAGAATCCAACTAAGCCTAATACTGTCCTGCAGCTCCCTCCAGAACTTCCCATCCTTCCTCTCTCTCTCAATAGATGTAAGTTGTGGCAGCCCATCTGCAATGGACAGTGTAACTTGGCTTTCAGGATCGTCGTCTTCATCAGAAAAGTTTAGCAGGTCAATTCGGAATGGGCAGCGAGAGAACCAGCCATGAAAGTCATCTGCATCAGGGATACCCCAGAGGACCTTAGAATAAATGACTTTGTCTTTGCATCGAACATCCACAATTGAGACAAAGTCCGAGGGTAGAACCCCCTGGAGCTCTTCGTCTTCATCATCCGAGTAATCAGACCAAACATCCAACTCCTCCAGATCAGAATCCCACCGAAAATCTGAGACTTTCTCTTCATTTGTTATAAGAGGAAAGCAATCTGCATAGAACTTACGGAATCCACCCAGTAAATGAATCAAGCTTTTCATTTCCTCGTCTGCAATGGAAGGCCAAAGTGAGTAGCATACATTCTCCCAAATGCCCTCCTCTCTGGTTATGGAACAAAAATCAACACAAGCACATGCAGCACTTGCGAGTGTCGTGCCATCCAGCCTTCTTAAGATGTCATAAACAAGGTCACTACTCAAAGAAGCAACTTCCCCAGTGATTAAGGCTGCCATTTAACTCGTACTTTAAAACTGCAGAGATTGGTTTTTTTTTATTTTAATTTTGAACTTGCAAGATTCAAACTTCAGAGCCTAAATGCTTCAACATCCCCACTAAGAATCTCCAAGCTCCTAACACACTGTTCAAACCACAACTCGTATATCTAAGAATTCAACACCCAATCTAAACCATTAAGTTCATCCAGACCAAAATATTCACTCAAAAGTCCAAACCATTCCACCACTTAATCTTCAACACTCAATTTGCCAGGATCAAAATCTTCAGTCTTGAAACAAGCGAACACAAACTTCAATCCTCAACAGTTGAGGATCTATTTTTTTCTACTGTCTCTGCAAGAGGCCAACATGCCCGCAAATTTATGATATGACCTCGAACAAAACCCCCTCAAATAATACCCACGCACACTCACCCCAGAAAAAAAAACATTTCACGAGTGTTTTCTACTGCTCTTCAAGAGGTCAAAATACCTGCAACTATCTGCTATTAACCTGAAAACTCCTAAAATAAAGCTCCCACGCACCCACTTCAAAAAAAATAACTTTTCACCTGTGCATCTGTGCTCAAACACATAGACCAGTACCCCAACAAAAAAGCACACAAAAAATACAGGGCTTGCAGACAACCATAACCCTTTGCCGGTAGAATGAACTTCGATTGTACTTGTAAACCCCACAAGATCTTAAAGCCATTGATTTCAAACAATTAGGTGAACCAATTATCTGCACACGGCACATCGACAGCTACCCAAATAAGTAAGATACCTAACGTGTAACACAATTCAATGCAAATTTTCCAGTAGCTAGATCTTTTTCGTTAAGCCATCCCACAACCATTTCCATAAAAAACCCACTATTCAAAGTCAAAATTCCATCCCCACAACCATTTCCATAAAAAACCCACTATTCAAAATCAAAATTCCATCCCCAAAAAACCCTACAAATCCATAAACAAATCACTCTCCTCAACTGAAGTCCTTTTTATTAAGAAAGATTCCACCAACTCACCTGATAAAAACCCGTGCAGGAAATTTAATGTTTTTAAGTGAAACACTCAAAAGTTAAATCTTTTTGCCGTCAGAGAACTTGTGGTTAAGGCTCTTCCTCAAACATTTTGCAGGTCTTGCACGGCAGTTCAGTCTGGTGCATGCAGATACGCTGAGCTTCATAAATGGCACTGAAATTGCACTCAATGCAGTGTAACATTTCATTTTCCATGCAAACTTAGAATGCCCAACTTTTCATACATTCGGAAGCCATCTGAAATTGAAATGGGATTCCTCTCCTGCAGTGGGTTTGCATCCCTGTGAGTTCATCAAATGACCCGCTTTTTCTTTTAATGATAATAAATATGCGGGCCGTCCCTAGCAGTCCCCCTCCTTTCTTTTTATTTTATCCTATCCTATTGTGATTCTTCTACTGATAGGATTTGTCTTATTATTTAAGTAACTTCCGGAGAGTTTTTTGGTAGTTTAGTGGATAGTGACCGTGCACTTTCTCATCGGCGATATTAATCAGACTATAACTTATCCAATATTTTTAGAATATTCACTCTTTAAAGATAACCTCGTTAGATACTTTACTATATCGATTAAATTATAATACTATTTTTATATCATCCACGTATTAAATTATAATCTTATTTTTCTATCAAATTATAAGTTATCAAGATTTTTATTTGAATATCTTAAAATATTTTTTATAGTTTAATGGATCATCAATGATATCAATTAGACTATAACTTATTCAATATTTATGAAGATTTATACTTTAATAGATAACATGATGACACATTTTACCATCATCCATATTAATTACATTCCAATTCTTTCAACAACCTTTCTTTTTAATATATTAAACGAGGGAAGGGGTCATCACTTATTTACATTAAGAGAAATTAAGATAATTTGCTAAAGTCAATAATAATAAAAACATTATGTTAAAGTCGTAGACCCTAAAACCAAAAGTACCATACGAACTAACCAAAATGTTAAGATGTAACATGCTTAAGACAAAATACAAAAAAAGGGAGTTAAAAGCGCATGCAAAGCCCAACCCTATAATTGTAGCAAACTACTACGATCGATTTCAACTAGAAATAACATCACCTTCGAACCACAAAACCTTTGTTGATCCATGTACGTTCATGAAACTGCACACAATTCTTCTCTACACACTTGCATAACTTGTACACAACTTAGCTTGGAGTCATTCACACTGCATTCCTTACTCGCACACACAAGTCTTGCGACACTTATATGCAAAGCGCCTTATACCTAGTAGAACACTTGCACACCACTACATTGATGCTCAACACTTCACTTCTACACATAGTCTCTTATGCCTAGTAATACCCTTGTGACATCTCACATGCCCCATGCAAAGCTTGTCTTCACACATCTATGTGGTTTGCCAAACGACACTCCTCAATTCTATGCAATGTCAAGGAATCTCTTCAAGTAACCATCTAACATAACAGTTCAACCACCATGCACCTAGAGGAAGTTCAATAGTTGTACAGGAAAAAGATGAAACGACTTGTAATTATTCTCTTTATAACCATTGGTAATTGTAACTACCTCTTATATTTTGTGTATAAATAGGTAACATATGCATCCAACCAAAGGTATGACATACACAGTCATAGTGATAGATAGCATTCCTTGAGTATCTATTACTTCCCATACATATTGTATTCACACCTTTAGTCTAGGTAAATCAAAGTAAGTGTTTCCTCTTCTAATTACAGGAACTTGCATTCCTAGCCTTGGTGTAACATTGTACATATTTATACTTTCCCTTTTCATTCACATGAATTAAAGTTGCATTTCCTACAAGTATCAGATTTTCACTTACTTAAATACATGTTGGTTCACTTTCTACAAGTTAACACAACGTGCATTCTCTATAACCACGTAGTTTATCTCTAAACACAAGGTTTTACCTTATGCATAAGATCTTAAGACTCGTGACGTAGATCATTGGTATTAGAGCATAGCTCTTTCATGTGCTTGTAAACACGCGAGTGTAATGAGAGCAGGAAAGATTACCAATCGGTTTTATTTTAGCCTACCCAAAAGAACGTTGTAGTAAAAGTAAGATGGTTGATGCCTAAAATCATCTTGAGGCAACTCTAAACATCCAAAATTTCATTACAAACGCCCTAGAAGCAAAACAAATTGAACTTTTTGGCAAATTCCTCGAGTTGATGATGTAGTTCAACCTCACACCTTCGAAACCTCTCATTTATTATTATTATTATTATTATTATTATTATTATTATTATTATTATTATTATTATTTCATAACAATAGGAAATGTTTACAAACATGTATTTATACAAATATTAATGCCAAAAGTATTCCCTGTATAATAGGGTAGGCATTATCTTATCTTGTTGTAAAAGCTATGCAACCTTAGAGATAAACATATTAAAAATGAACTATAGAAAGTTTGAATAAACAAACTTATATAATAATCCTAATTACCATGAGTAATAAAACATTACTCAATTACATTTATTTTAAATGGTGAATTAATCACCCCTCAAGATAAACCTAATATTCCCCCCCCCCGCCCCCTTAATTCAACATTGTCTCAAGTGAACAAGAGAGATTTTCTAAATGCCTCGATTTTTTCTTGTGCAAGTGCTTTAGTGAAAACATTTGGACATTGTTTATCTGTCGGACAATATTAGAGCTAGATATTATTGTTTTGAACATGTTTGCGAATGAAATGAACTTGTACCTCAATGTGTTTAGTGCATTCATGAAATATTGGATTGTGAACAAGCCTCACTACTCCTTCATTGTCTACATGAAGAATTTTTAGCTAATTCTATGGTAATCCAAATCCTTCATGTATATGTCCAAGCTAAATTGATTCACATATAGCTCCTCATGAGGTGTAATATTTTGATTCTATGAAGGATCTTGAAACATAAGTTTACTTCTTGCTCCCCCATGATATTGGTCCAAATCCCAAAACGAATACAAATCCTGAGGTAGATTTACTATCATCAATGTTCCCTACATGATTTGAATCCAAATATCCTATTGAAAAGAAATTATCATTCTCCTTATACTCTAGGCCAAAATCCATGGTTCTTCTGATGTATCTTAATACCCACTTTGTTGCTTTCCAGTGAGAGAATTTGGGCTCTTGCATGAACCTAGATAGATAACTGACAACATAGCTAATGTCTAGCCTAGTATAAGTCAGGTAAATGAGACTCCCTATCAACTGTTGATATAGAGTTGCATTTAACCGTGGTGATGGATCTACTTGAGACGGTTGAAGTTTTATCTCCAGAGGTGTGGCAATTGGTTTACTATCCATCATGTGAAACTTCTCTAGTGTTATCCTGGCATATTTGAGTTGAGATATAAATATGTGATTTTCTCTCTACTAAACTTCTAAACCAAGACAATAATGCAGAAGCCCAAGATCTGTCATGTTGAATCATCGATTTAGATCTTTCTTTGTTGACTCAATCATCTTCACTAAACTACCAATGATGACTAGATCATCGATGTATACAACCACAATAACCATCTTCCCCCCTTTTTGTTTGAGATATAGATTTAGATCATATGGACTTATATTGAATCCATGTTTTAAGAGATGCTCATTAATTTTGATAGACCATGCCCCAAGAGCCTATTTAAGACCATACAATGATTTGACAAGTCTACAAACTTTATCTTATTTTCTTGGTTTGATAAAATCTTCTGGTTGAGTCATGTAGACTTCTTCCTATAAGTCCCCATTAAGGAGGGCACTTTCACATCCATTTGATGGACTTTTCAGCCAAACTATGCAACTAGAGCAAAAATCATCCTGATAAATTTGATCTTTATTATAGAAGCAAATGTCTCCTCATAGTCAATGCTTTCTTTGTGAGCATATCCCTTTATAGCCAGCCTTGCCTTGTGCTTGTCAAGATTGCCATCTGCTTTGTACTTTATCTTAAAAATCCATTTGGATCTGATTGGCTTCTTCCCTGGTGGAAGGTCTATAAGATGCCATGCTTTGTTATTCATTAGTGAATTATATTCTGCATTCATGGCATATTTCCAAGGTTTAGATTTTAGGGCTTCCTGAACTGAAGAGGGCTTAACAAATTCAATAATTATACTCATTAAAGCTAAATTGACTTCCCCTTGAGCCATATTGTGAGTCCTTGGTCCAATGGTGGATGTATATAAAACACCATTCAATTTAGCATCTCTTCGTGTACTTGTATACCATTTAGGCATACATTGAGTGGTTCTTGTGGGTGGTGGAGCTACACCATTATTCCCATCATCACTATCATCTTTTGGTGGATTGCCATCTTTTGCATTATCTACAGGACTAACATGTTTATTAGGTAAGCCTATAAAAGGAGCTTCTACTTCTTTCTTCTCAAAGAACTTAACATCCTTGCTAGTGTAGATTTGTCTTATTTTTAGATCCATGAGTCTATAAACAAGTGATTCTTCATTTTACCCTAAGAACACATTCTTTTTTGCTTTCATATCAAGTTTAGTCCATTCCACTTTGGGAATGTGCATACTTGCTTGGCATCTAAAAACTTGAAGATGTGTTATAGATGGATTTTTATTTGACCAAGCTTCATGTGGAGTTATTCCATCAAGAGCTACAATGGGAACCCTATTGAGTAGATATACAATAATTTTGATTGCTTCTACCCAAAATGCCTTTGTCAAGCTTGAATCATGTAACATACATCACACCATTTCCATAATAGTATGATTCCTCCCTTTAACAACTGCATTTTGTTGTGGTGTATGCGGAGGTGCCATTTGGTGACAAATGTCATTTTTTTGAAAAAAATATTTAAACTCATTATTGGTGAATTCCACCCCATGATTTGAATGGAGGGTCTTGATTTTTTGACCTGATTCTATTTCAACAGCCACTTTGAAGTGTGTGAAAGTTTCAAAGGCTTGACTCCTTATTTTCACATAGTAGACCCACAATTTTTTGAAATAATCATCAAAAAATAGCATGGAGTACTTAAACCCAACATGATTAAGTGTCATCAGTCTACACAGATCAGGATGCACCAGATCAAGTTTTCCATGGGCTTGATAAATACTTTTCTAAAATACAACTCTATGTTGTTTGCCTACTAAGTAATCTTGACATTTATCTATACCTTTTTTAAGATGTGGCAATCTTCTTACCATGTTGTAGTGGTGGAGTGTGTCGAGATATAAAAAAAGATGTGGCCAAATCTTTTGTGGCACAATTGTGTTGAGTTTGTGTCCTTTGCTATGAGTGCCTGATTATTTTTTTGAATGAAATCAAGCTGAAACATACAATTCACATTGGATGTTCATGTAACATGTTTTGAATTTTGGGATTTATCTCTGATCAAACACATTTTCTTTCCACCTCTAAAGTCAAAATCAATCTTGAAATTGTGGCCAAGATTTGACTGACTGATAATAGATTCTTGGTTAAACTAGGTACATAGAGAACATTTGTAATTTTGTAATTTTGTGTGCCTAGGGGTAAGGCAATGTTATCAATGCCTTGCACACTGTATGAGGTATCATCACCCAAAGAAACATGATTTTTATTGGGTGTGTCCTTCAAAGTGAAAAACCAATTTTTTCTACATGTCATGTGTCGTGTTGCACCCAAATCAACACACTAAATGTCACTTTGGGATGTGGATTCTTTATAAAAATCAATAGAATACATGAAGTCTTTATCTTCATCATTGTCTTCCTATTCAACAATGTTACCTTGTTGCTTTGTTTTGTTCTATCAAATGCCTTTTTTGTCCCTATGGTTTACTTTGAGATGAAAGGGATGATTGTTGGTTAGTGGGCTTCTAGCCACTAAAATATCCCTTCTAAAATGTATTATACCAACAATCCTTGAGTTCATGTACCTTATGACCACCAATGAGACATTGTTTTTGTGATTTACCCCTTGTGTATTTTGATAAGACTCTGTTTTGATGATGACTTTTAAGCCTTGATGGGTTTCTTACCTTTTTGTGAAGTGAGAACATGTTCCTTTCCTTCTTCTTAAGTACTGAAAAACTCTTCTTATTGCAACATGTTCACCAATTTTTCAAAACTTAGATTTTATTCTGTGATAATCAAGGTAGTTACAAAAATATTGTATGAGGTTGGTAGATCTCTCAAGACAATGGGTATAAGAGAGTCATTTAAAATTGTCTCACCCAAGGATTGTAGTGATGCCCTTAGTGTTGTAACATGTCTAAGAAAGGCCTCAACTTTTTATCCTAATCTTAATTTTAGAGAGTGAAGTTGACTCTGTAGTTGAAAAATAGTTGGCCTCATATACTATTTGTAGCTTGTCCCAAGCTTCCTTAGTAGTTTTGGCTTCACAAATGTGTGGTTGCACTTCATCCAATACCCCAAACATTATGATCAATTTTGCCTTCTAATTGGATTTGTCATATTTATGTTGTTGGTCAACATTTATTGCATGTCAAGTGTAGGTGCCATATACAATGGGTCAAATTTCTTCAAATTCCAACTGAGTTTTGATCTTTATCTTCTAAGCAAAATAATTGTCACCTTTGAGTAACTAAGAATTTGACAGAAATAATTTTGGAGCCTGTGTATCCATTATTAAGATTGTGGGTGATGGATTAGTTCCTTATCACTCCAGGTATATAGGTCTCCCTTTATATATGCCATCAAAATGATATATATGAACTTTCTATATATGCTCCCTTCACATATACATGTTGATATGTTGATGAAGTTTGCCCTTTATATATAACCATTGGTATGTGAAAGAGACATTAATATACGTGAAAGAGTCTGATATGTGGTACCTAGACAATACTAAAAAGGGTTCATTTAATCATTAGCACCTATTTAGATGGAATTCCTCATATGTGCACATAATTTTGATATATACTTAGAAATTCCACCTTCAATATTTTTGTTTTTTTATTGTAATGAATAGGTAAATAAAGGGAAGGCTATGAGTGCATGTGCCATATGTCTTCCTGATGATTTTATAGGGTTGATTGCCTAGACATCATTATTGTAGCTATGTTAGGCTATATATGTTATAAGTTAGGTGTGATGGATTTACCCATAAATGTGAGTTAGAGGCATCACTTGCACTAAACACCATGAATGAGTTTTTAAAAAACTTGTGATTTTGTACAATTTTTACAATAAATTTTTTATAATTTCTTGCAATATGGAAAAGATTTTTACAATGCACAATTTTTATTTTTGGTCCTTTTATTATAAATTCCCTTTTAAAAAATATATATATTTTTGCTAAATTTATCAGAATAGCTAAGTTTGGGGTTCCACTAAACTTTCTATTTGGAGGGATTTGACCTTTGCACCTTTTGTAAATGAAAATTTTGATAAAATGATAACTTTCTAATTGGTTTATAGGTGGGTTTATGATATTTTTCAAACTAATTTAACTTTAATTTGGGAAAACAAAGGATAAATAAATTTATAAAACACACCTTATGAAGTGGAATTCACCTTGGTTGACAATTCATTCAACTTTCTTTACTTCACTTTAATCTCCCTTTGCTCCACGTGGTAGCTTGAATTATAAGTCAACTTTGTAGTACCCAAACAGATATACAAAACTTTGCATAACTATACATCAAGCTTGGAGGTGGAATTAAATGAAGCAAAGAATCTCAAATAGGCCTTAGTTCTGAGAAATCACTTTTGTACAACTTGTAATGAATAAAAACTGACATGTTGGTCAATCTAATGCTAAAAATTACTCAATCATCTTTAAGGATCCCAAAATGCTATATAGCCACATGCACAGGTGTACTTCAAAATTTTAGATGATGCATCTCTTGGCAAAGATCACTCTCCAAAAATAAAATATCAAAAATGTTAAATGTACAACTCATACCAACTAGAAAATTGACCAACTATAGAGATTGGTAAAGGACATATTGCATGCATCCAAAAGATAGTAAAAACTAATGAAAAACTATACATCTTAATTTTAGAATGTCCTCAAGTGAGTGACAGAGGTATCCCAAAAATTTTGGGTCCAAACAATTTCTATCAAAAGTTATGAATAAAAATCCTTCAACAACAACTTGCATAATTTATGACAACAAGGGATTATGAAGCAGTTTTGCCTCCAAAAGGCTATACAACATGGTCCAAATGATAGTTGTTGATTATTTCACATGAAGAAGAGAGTAATTTACCACCTCCAATTGGAATCACCTTCTTATGACTTGTGTACATCTCATACTAAATAAAACCATGTAGACATCCAATTCTTATCACTATTGTGTTGTAATTGTCAATCTAAGCAATATCTTGCAATAATGCATAATCTGGGCCAAAATCACTAAAACACACTAAATAATTTGAACTTATCATGTACACATGTCAATTTAGGCTAATGTATCCTTGAATGGGGCAATGCATTTTATTTAATTATTATCTTTTATTAAATCTCTTCGAGTCAAATTATGACCAAGCAAAATGACATCTTGGACCATTGAATTCTTCTAATTTGGTAGCCCATGTCATGTGCATGTGTTATCTCACATCCATAATACCCTAACTAGGGTATTATTCCATACACAACTAAAACCTTCTGATTATACTCCAATCAAATTATGACTCATTAAAATGACATTTCTAACTAAGTTGATTAAGCGTGCAACATATTCCAAAGAATCGTAGAAAATTAATCAAAGCCACTTAGGCAAATTTTAAACCAAATCAAGAGCCTATGTAAAAATTCCATGAAAGTTGTTGAAAATCTATTTATCAAAAATTCATTGTTCAAATCTACGTCATCCCATGACATCATCAATGGGGTGGCATCCATGGGCCATTAATGGAATAAATAACAGGATTAAGATCTCCCATGCCTCATCAGTGCCCCACTCTTCCAAATATTAATGTGCATATTTATGGCTTGTCCCTCCAAAATTGAATTAATCCATGGTCACACATATTGATCTCAATATTTACAGTCATGGTTGATTCTAAACAATCTTGAAAAGCAATAAATAAGAGGTCTAAGACCACCATTTTTAAGTTTCAATTATACACACTTACTATGCAGAAAGTGCAATAGAAAAGCTTCACCTATTTGCACAAATTAACAAATCTTGTGAGCCTAAGCCATTGGTACACTAAGAAATGATGGAGGAGCATGCTACTCTTCATTGACGTAGACTTGGAGCACCAAATCTAAGAAAAATCACACTTTTTGGCTGCTCTTGGAAGAAGGGATGTTATTTGGAAGGTTTGATGGTATTCCTTTCTTAAACGACTCTTAGAATTCACTAACAACACCCCTTAAGGGATTAAGCTTGATGTTTTAGTTTCTATATGCTTCTTTATAGATGTTTTTTTACTAACGCATGGACTAATACATCTCGTAATCTTACTCTACATTTTGGCATGCCTGGTTAGACCAAGTAGTCTCTCACAATTCTCAATCGAGTTGAGACACTTAGAAAACCTCTAAACATTTGTAAACATTCTTAGAAAAACCTAAAAAACACAAAATCACGAAAATTGGCTTAGGATTTCCATGAGAGATGTAAAGTCGTCAATTTTTTTTAGGTGGGGTTATCTTGTTTGTTTAGTTTATTTTTAGAAGAACCTTGGTCTTTTTCCTCCCATTTCTGGGAGAACTACATTGACTTGAGGTCTGCATGAACTATGTAAGAAACACTTAGATATATGGGGTATTTTGGGTTATCTCGATCACATTCATGCTTTATTTTCTTTTTCAACCACTTCTTTGCCTTAAGGATCCAGGGAAATCTAACTAATTCATGAGTAACCACTTGTCATTTGGTTTCCCCATCCTTCTTGGCCTTAAGCCTTACACTCTCACCATTTTGTGAGTTTTTATTGTGCACATTATGTGTTTGCTTTAGATACACTGATGCCCACTTGGATTTACTTTAAGCTCTCAACCTTTTCCCACACTCATGCCATTTTGTGAGACCCTTGTGTGTATTAATTCATTTGAACATAATCCATTATTGCACCCTTGAATTTTTTTTCGCTCTAAACATTTTTTAAGCCCTTTATCTTTCTCAACCTTAGATGAAGTAGGCCCTCTGAATTCCCAATTCAGATCCTTTGCACCTACTCATCTCTTATCTTTTAATGTGGTTTTAACCTAAAACCATACCCTTATTTTCTCACACACTCATTATTTTGTGAGCCCATTTCCTTATTCTTCTACAATACAATCATGTTTTCTTTCTCATCATTTTTTATTTTATCCCATATCTTGGGAGAATTATATTTGACCTGAAGTTTATGTTGGACCTTGCATCCATGAAATTATGTAAGCAACATCCACTTGCCTCATGCATCTAGAGTCAGCTCAGCCACCCCTTTATTTTCTTCTATCTTCTCCCATTTTGTTTTATGTTGTTGTTTCCCTATCATCTAGGGGAAGCTTCAAGTCCATTGTTCTTGTCTCATTGTACCAATATCATTATTTCTGAGCTTAGGGGTCGTCATGTCATAGAGCATAATGCCTCTATTACACATACATAAATAATTTATTTTTTGTTTGTTTGCACTAACATTATGATTAACCATTGTTTGTGTGTGTCTACTTGATTTGTATTAATATTTTATTATGTTCCCATTTATTTTTGTCATCATTTTATTGTTCTGTAAGTATTTTTATTATTGTTTTGTTGTGCTTTGTTAGCTCTCCATTTATTTTTGTTGATATTTTGTTGTTTGTTCATTAGTTTCTATTTATATTGTGTTATGTATTTATTTTGTTTATTACTGCTTTATTGTGTTTTTATTATTATTTTGTTGAGTAGTTATTTTATCTATTGTTGTTTTGTTATTCACTCATTTTTATTGGTATTTTTTTACCCATTTCTTGATGTTTTGTTGTATCTTTATTTTTTGTCTTTTGTTTTACTGTGTTGTCTTGTTTATTATAATGTCTTGTTATTTTATGTTTAAATACATTCCGTAACCATTTTGAGTCTAGATTTCACTTAGACTTGATTGTTTACATTTACATTTAACTTGTTTTATTATTATTTTTCAATTACACTTGATTAATACATGTGGATCTTGATTATTCATATCTTGATCTTAGGTTATTTAATATTTTTTTCTTGCTTCATTTTTGGTATACATTCTTGTTCCTACTTAAATATTGATTGTTCATATCTTGATTTTAAGTTAGGTTACATTTTTGTATTGTTATTTTCCTCTTTGCTTTTATTTTATTTATTTTTTAAATGTATATAGTTGTAACTTTAGTTTTGGTAGTTTTTTAATCTCTATCCTTACTTATAAATATTCACATTTGAACCGGTCAAAGTGCAAATAGAAATGCAATGTTTTTATAAGTCACTCATACTTATGATGCATAATTTCAAATTTTCTATAGTAAACACTAAGTGTTCCAAATCCAAAATTAAATATGGTGCCAAAGATCATTTTTGAGCACACCATATACAATACCTAACACAAGATATATCCTTGGCCAATTCTAGAAACAAACAATACTCTATAAAAGATGTGCATCTCTTGGCTACACTATGAGTCTAATTGACTATTCCTATGACTAGTTTGGGACGTGCATCTCCTAAATTATCCTCTTGAATCTAGTTATACATGAAGAAAAACCATAACAACTCCATCAACATTCATATGCTAACTAAGGACGTGCATCTCCTGAAACTAGCATATCCATATCATAATATGAGAAATATAAATGTAAACATCATGTGACAATAAAATAATATTAAGAGTCCATGTACAAGTAAAAATAATCCAAAAATGAATGCCATATATATCTCTCAAAATCATGTTTTATACATCACGAGAATATCTATACATCTCATAATACAAAAAAAGAGAGCTATAAAATCAACTTTGATCATGACCATCCCTAAGGGGACTCTACTAGAAGATTTGACCCATCCTTAACATTGACATCACTGGTTGACATAGTGGTGGAGGCCCCATGACTATCCATTATGCTACTAGCTATGCCACTGACCATTCTAACTCAGTCTCATCTCTGGACCTAGAGTTATAGCTAGTCCACTACGATCTCATATACTCCCTATAGGAAGCCACTCTCCTCTCCATAGGAACTACTACCTCATATGATCACCTCTAGTAGGATATCTCATATTTGGCACATAGGCTATCATCCTTCACATGCAAGGAATCATCCTTGGCCACAATCACATTAGCCAAGTCTCAGGCTATTCTTGAACTTGTATTTGTCATAGCTCAATGAGCCTATTCTTGATCCTTTATGAACCTATCGATCCATGATATCAGTCTCTCCCTATCCACCCAAGATCTATCTCACTCCTAGCCATTGTCAAAATTTACATGCATCATGTGGCTAACTAAGCCTGAACCCCTATCAATTGTGCTACTTATCCTCTTAGAGTAGTAATCTCTACATCTCTAGCTATAATGAGACCCTATAGCTTAGTGGTCTCCCCCTAAGTAGTTGCCAAATATGCCTGCAACCCAACCATAGTGATCTATAATCCAACAATGTCTAAGAGGCATGCAATAATCTCTCTTTAAAGTTTGTCTATTAAAGCCTGGTCCTTTATGGACCTCCCTATACCAGAAGGTCTTGCCCCTCCTAAATATGTCCCTACACCTGTGTTAAAGGACCTTTCCTTTCCTATACCTATCCATTGGACCCCATCACCACTTGGGGCATCCCTCATATCCACATCTTAATCACCTAGCTCAACCATCTCTACATCATCTCCCAAACCTTGTTGTGTCTATGACTGCACTACCTACAATGGTATAACATAAGGTATCATTGGTTATATAAGTACCTAACCCTATCATTGTTATAGGGCCTATCCCTAGTCTCTCCTCATCTTGACCCACCTCTAACTTGGGATTGGTTGTTGAGGTAATGTCCTCATTAGTCAAATAGTTCTCACCTCAATCTACCATATGACATAAGCATCGATAAACCCTACATTTAGAACCCCTCTGACGTAATCCCATAATACATGGACCACCCTACCATAATCAAAAACCACCTCAACCCTATGCACTAGTGGCCCTGCTCCTTAATCTCCTTGGTCACATGCACAAAGTAGTGTGGACCTTATGGGACATCTTATTAAATACAAAACTACCATTAGACTTGATTTGGCTTGTACTTCTCCACTACATAGTCATGATATCCTATTATATAACATGGAGTGATCATATACCTGATCATGAATAAGTCCTCCACCCACAACCACTCTATCCTTAATTAAGGGCATCAGATAAAGTTTCCATCCTCCATCTCATCTAAGGTTCACCGATAATAAGGCAAGTCCCCTAAGTATCCCTGCATACTAGGTCCTGTCAAGTACCTTCCCTAAACCAAGGAATATTTTGGTCCCCTTTGGTATCTTGGCCCCACTGTCCATGCAATGGATATATATTCTCATTTCCATACCTATAGTAGTATGTTGTGGCTATGTTACACCCTCCCTGATATGTTATCATGTGTAAATCTTTATAAAACTGAGCTAGGATCACTAGTCCTTAGATAAATCCTATCAACTGATCAAACATCTCATGTACCACATCAATCAAACCTAATGAAAAAAACCATTTAATTTTATCAGGTAACATAAGGTCACTGATAAGAGATATCAAAACTACCACCTCTAGGGGAACTGTCTCTTATCCTACCCCATCCTTTGGTGGCTAAGCTAGATCTTATAGTACATCTACATCTATATATCCATCCATAATCTCCAGGTCCACTACTCTAAGCAGGTCATCTAACACGACCCATCATCCAACTAAAATCCAAGTGATCTTAGGTCCTTGCATCAATACCCACAATATATATAGTGCACATCCTCTAATATCATCATGGCCTCCCTAGTCGATAGATAAAATATAGAGGTATTTGAGTGCCACCTCTTTATGAGTGCTAATAAGTAAGCCATATCTATTCAAATCAATGGTAATCATGTTAGGTGATATCATTCTACTACTACCAAGATACCCACAAGCTCATCCATCATGAGCACCTATAGCCATAAAACTTAAGAGCACCACTCTCATGATGTGATGACTCCAACTCACTCCTACAAATCAAACACATGGCATAAGGTCAACTATATTTCCTATCATTCACATAATTCTTCTAATTTTGAGGCCTAGACTAATCATCTATGGGTTTCTCTCTCTCTTTTTCTAATTTTGGGCATGTATTGATCTCTTATGGGCCCCATTATATCTTCTTCTAGTGTTCTCACTATTGGTTTTAGTTATCCCACTATTTAGCAGGTCATTCTTGCTACTTTACAAGGTGATCTCACTAAAAGACATGAACCTACCATTTGATAGATCATTCTCACCAAATGATAGGGTGATCTCATTACCCTTTGTAAATTCATCATTTGACAGGGTGGTTTTTACCTAAAAGTGTGAAATCATTGATGTCTTGGTGACCTTGCTATTTTGACCCACAATCCTACCGAAAGGTTGGTGAAATCATTGATCTCATGGTGATTCCGCCATTTTTGTGAGTGAACTCACCATTTTCCAAATTGGGAAAATGGTGGGATCACCCAACTACCTACTTCCTATGCCTAATAAATGGCATAAATGACTAAAATTAAATACAAAAAGCTACCTACTGATGCTCTACTCCTAGGTGGCCTTTGATACTCTCTCACACACTTTCTAAGGTGACAATGTTGTGGGATATTGGCCATTCCTCTCAGCTCTCTCACATGAAAATATCATAGCTCTGAATTATATATATCTAGGGGTGCAAGTGAATTATTTTTTACCCCCATGGGTCAAAATATAGTAATTTTATTTTTTTAAATTTTCACCCCCTAGGCCTATAGTTACTCCATTTTTATCCCTCTTAGGCTACTATTTTATCTCTTCTTATCTATTTTTCTCTTATTTTCATCTAATCACTCTATTTTCAGTGCTTTTTATTGAAATTAATGTGATTATCATTTCTTTTGATTGAGGGCCCAACTTGTTAAATATTTTCAAATTTTCCATCTTCCCCTCGTAGGGGTATCATGGGTTGCCCAAACAATGTTTGGGGCATTTTGTAACCCTATTTCTTTGTAACTCTATTTATTTATTTTGATTATAGTGACCTTTTTATTCTTTGAAAATATGTTGCTTCGATCAAATGTCTCACCATGCCTTCTAAAATAGGGGCAAAATGTAAACATCCAATTCCTATCACTATGTGCTACAATTGTTAATCTAAGCAATGTCTTATGACAAATCATAATCTAGGTTAAAATCACTAAAACATGTTGAATCATTCAAACATATCACATACAAGTGATGATTTAAGCTAATATATCCTAAATGGGGGCAGGCATTTTATGTGATTATTATTATTTTCTTAAATCTCTTTGAGTCAAATTATGACCATGCAAAATGACACCTTAGACCACTAAATTCTTCTAATTTGGCAACACGCGTCACATGCATGTGTTATCTCATGTCCATAATACCCTAACTGGGGTATTGTTTTATATGCAACTAACACCTTCTTATGATTAAAATCTAATCAAATTATGACTTAGTAAAATGACATTTCTAACCAGGTTAAAAGCATGCAACAATTTCCAAAGAATTGTAAAAAATTAATCAAAGACACTCAGACAAATTAAACCAAAGTAAGAGCCTAAGTAAAAATTCCATGAAAGTTGTTTAAAATCTATTTATTAAAAATTCATTATTTAAATCTACATCATCCCATGACATCATCAATGGGGTGTGTTGAACATTGTTATTGAGTATTGAGTTATTATAATAAATGTTGTCATTGATGTCAAAGGTTCTTGTGAAGGTGCATGGTCAAGTAAGCTATGAGGTATGTGTTGATGAGTTCTTATGCCATCATAATAAGTGTTGTTATTGTATGAAATCATCAATGTGAGATTACTATTTGAAGAATGTTTTGATATTAGCTTGAGTGATATCATTAACATAAACATGAGTGAGTATAGGTCAGTGTGTTAAATATCAAGCATCTTGTAATGATTTGTCTAGACCTTTTGAGATGGTATGTGTAGGTAGCATGATGAAATGAGTGAGCTTCGAAGAAGAAGTTGCATGGTTTGAAGATCTATGTAAGTAGTTTCAAAGATGCTTTGAATGAGCTATGGAGATGAGAAAGCTTTGAAGAATACCTGATAGTGTTTGAGAATGAGAGATATGATTAGAGTTAGTACATGAGGTGTTGAGGGCATTTAAAATGATTAGAAGGTCAGCTATAAATATATGCATATGTAACTCTAAAGATGCTCTGAATGAGTTATGAAGATCTTTAGTCGAGCTTCAAAGATTTATAAGAAGCTCCAAAGATGATATGTTGAATATCTAAAGAAGAGTGAGTGTATGAGGCTACTTGAGCATATAAAATATGATTAAAACACATGAGAATTTCAAGGTGAAGCCTACAAGGTGGCTAGAAGGTCAGATTCAAAGTCTAATGAGATTTGTAAGTCAAGTCTTAGAAAGCAAAAGAGAGATGGTGGCTAGATGAGGTATCTAGATCAGTTTCCATGACATGGGTGAGAATGTGATCATTTATAGAGGTGAGTCAAGTTGTCTTTAACATGTGCAAGAAGTTTTAGGCCATGATTTTCAAGAAAATGCTTGAAAAGTGTTTTAAGGTTTCTCAAGAACATAGAATGAAGATTTGTCTATCCAAGAAGATTTTTCAAGTGCTCGTTGGCACATGTAGCATCTGCATGAGAATATAATATGTTCATGGTAGATGAATAAGTGTTCTAGATTAAATTTAAAAGCATTAGTTTTTATAAAAAGGATCTAAGTTTTACGAATGATTGTTAAGACTGGAAGTTGGTCTAAATCCTCAAAGAACCCTAATAATGACATGATGTTGAAGATATTATTATAAAGAGATTAGAATGGTTTGATATGGATGAAAAATTAATTATAGGTTGAATTAAACTCTCCCAAGCATTTCCAGGTGTGAGTGGTTTCTCAAGTAAGTAAGCAGACCTTATAGACAAGTGCTTATTTTTTAGAGATTTTCTATAGCAGACAGAGTTGACCGAGTCAATGTTACTAGGTGGATAAAGGTCAAAGTGTGAGATTTATCATTATTATCCATGAAGGTTTATGGATATGTTTTAGATATCAAGTGTGAAAAGGTGGTGATCCAAGTTGGCCAGTTGCTAACAGACTTAATGGTGCAGACAATAAGAAAATTAGGTAGAAGTGAGAAGATGATTCCTAATGTGTTTTCATGTAAGAGTGATGAATTTAAGTGTATGATGATGATGTTTGGAAATCGAATAATATATATAAGATTTTTATATTATTGTAATGTAGTGTAAGAGGATGAAACATCAAAGCCTTAATGGCTTATCTGACTGAGTAGAGTTTGTGAGAGAAGAGATCAACAGATAGGTCTATAAGATCAATAGTTTCCATTAAATCTTATGATATAATTAATGGAGGTTTATCTAAGGATGATATAATATATTTTTCATGCATTAAATCCATTAATAATGTTTAATCATGTGTCTAATGTTCATGTTTCCTTAACTGTATTTTGAAGTTAGTTAGCAATACTAAGTGAACATCTTGCAGAGAAGAAGTTGAGCCTATTTACCTCGAGTTTAAGCATTTGATAAATTTGGTGATGACCTTGATGTCATGATTTTTCTTAATATTTTATTTTTTTCCATGGTTGTTTGTAAAAATTGAGTATATGCCTCAATTTTTCAAGACAAAGTTTTTGTATATGCAGAGGCCTTTTATGAATAGT
Organism: Torreya grandis; assembly: GCA_037957365.1. Classification (NCBI taxonomy): domain Eukaryota; kingdom Viridiplantae; phylum Streptophyta; class Pinopsida; order Cupressales; family Taxaceae; genus Torreya; species Torreya grandis. The sequence goes on along the minus strand of JARHVA010002493.1, from coordinate 805,235 downwards.
GATTTGAGAAAGGGTTCAAGTGGTTGTTGGACCTAAAATGTACTGTGGACCCAAATTGAACTTAGATAAGGTATATTATAGTGAATTATGATGTGTTAATTCCATTTTAGGTTTTTGGATATGCTTCAAGAAATATCTAAGGGTAACGTGTTGTTAAGAAGACCTATTAGGTCCCCTTAAAGCCTAAAAGAGGATTAAGGGTTAATTGAGTTATGGTTGACCTAATGTATTAATTAATTCATGATTTAGGCATGTTATTTTAATATTATAAGACATATTTCATGTCTAAAATAAGAGATAAGAATGTGTGGATGAATAATAAGGATATGATCAAGTGACTTGTATAAAAGTAAGGTAGTTTAGGCCCATTTTGGTGTGCTTAGAGAAAGGGCAGAGAAAAAGAAAATGATATAGATCATTGGTGAATATAAAGAGGTCATGTAGACCATTAAATAAGTGTCATGAATATCTAACATAGGTTTTTCATATGAAGATCAAGGTCAGAAGACCTAATCAAGCCATGAAGAGGGCTAGTTGAGCGAAGAGGGTTAAAAGCTGGTTTGAGAGGGATATAAGTGAGTGAAGAGGTAAATGAGGAGATCATCATAAATTAGATTATAAATAAATTCTTATAAATGTGATCAAGTTTTTTAGGTGGTTTATTTATTGCTAAGTCATCTAGGAGGTTGGTGCCTCCTTGCAAGTGGGTGTTTGCTAAAGTCTAGTTGAGTTGGTATTGAGTTAGTTGGGGTTGGTGCTCCATGTGAAGTGGGTGATTCACTAAAGATTTAGGTTTGTATTATATGAATATAGTATATTTGATTCATTAGTGGTTTTTATTCCCTTTAAGGGTTTCCCACGTATATGTTATGTTTATGTGTTTCATGCTTTTATGATTTGGTGCTTATGATTGCTAAGATGAACATGCTTGTTAGAATTATTCATATATGATTAAGTAAAATTGAATATTTTTTTTTGAATACTAATTTTCTCATCCCATCAGTCATATTATTTAAAACAATTGATATCAGATCCTAGTCCTTTGAAGCGTGTCTAAAAGCCTAAAAGAGATCCTAAGAAGCAAAGATGACTAGTCAACAAACTCAAGGTTGTTTCTCTACTAGTAAGGCTCCATTATTCAATGGATATAACTATGCCTTTTGGAATGTCAAAATAAACATATATATGATGTCACAAGGACATGATATTTGGTATTTACTTATGGATGGTTATATTTCACCTCCTATTCCACTAATAGATGCAATAGGTAAGAAGGCTATTGAAAATAACTCCAAGACAATGAATGCCATTTTGTGTGGCCTATTAGAGGCAAAGCTTATAAAGATAATGCATTATGTAGCAGCCAAATATATATGGAAAAAATTGAAGACCATCTATAAAAGAGACACCAAGGTGAATTTATCTAAATTATAGACTCACAAAAGATAGTTTGAAAACCTGAAGATGAATGAAGATGAAACCATTGCATCCTACCTATTGAGGGTTGATAAAGATGTCAATATCATTAGAGGATTGGGATAAGAAGTCAAATAGTCTACTATTATCCAAAAGGTGTTGAAATCATTAATTTTTAAGTTTGAATTTAAGGTGTCTGCAATAGAAGAGATGCAAAATTTGGACAAGCTAGAGATGGATGGGCTTTATGAAATCTTGACTACCTATGAGATGAGAACTAATGAAGGAAGAACTCCCAAGAAGGAAACATATTTCAAAGTTGAAAAGAATTCAAAGGCCAATAAGGTCAAAGATGAGGTATGTTCAGATATTGATGATGATGAACTCATAGCTATGTTTGCTAAGAAGTTGAGGTTTGGCTCAGGAATGTACAAGGTTAAGTTACCCTTCAAATGTTTCAGCTATGACAAGATTGGTCACTTTATAACCAAGTGTCCTAACAAAGACAAATTTGAGCATAATGAAGAACATGATGAACCTCATGGAGATGAAAAAATGCCTATAAGTCTAAAAAGAATAAAAGAGATTTTAAGAAGAATGAAGGAAAGGATCAATAAAAAATAAGAAGAGTTTCAATACCAAAGAAGACAACTCATCTGATATAAATGATTCAAACACATCTAGTAGTGATGATGGTAGTAATGAAGCTAAACATTACAATAGTGAAACTTTGTTCATATGCAAATAATCGGATAATGAGGTTTGTTCAAATGGGAAAGGCCTTATGGTTGATGAAGAATTAGATGAAGAAGTATATTATGATAGTGAAGAAGGAGAAGCTGAAGTGGATCTTGAAACTGAGCTCATGAGTACCTTAGAAGAGTTAAATCTTATGAAGAAGAAGAATAAGAAATTGAAGTCATTAGTTTAAGATTATGAGGATCAGATTGGATTGTTTGAGGAAAGGCTAAGCAACATTTCCAAAGAATATGATGAGATCATCAATCAAGTTGAGGAACAAATGGAGATAGTCAATGCAATCCTAAAGCCTAAAGAGGAAGAATGCATCAAGTATGAAACTAAAGTAGAATCCCTAAAATATAATTTGAATCAAGCATCTATCAAGATGAATAGCTTTATGAAGTTTTAAAAGAGAACTGAGGCTCTAGATGATATCTTTTGTAGTCAAAAGTTTTCAAGTGACAAGATAGGTCTTGGTTTCAAATAAAACCAAAAAGAGGCTCCTCAAGTCAAAGAGAATATTGTTGAAGAAAAGAAGGTCAACATGAAAATACCTATTAGACATCTTAATGCTACAAGGTATGCTAGTTATTTTAATGGTTATTGTTTTACATGTAATCAATTTGGTCATAGAGCAAGAGAATGTAGAAGACCTTCCAAGAATGAGTATTCATGGAACTATTAAAGGAATCATAATTCATATCAGTAAAACGGTATACATAAGGTGATCTATTATAGATGTCATAATATAAGATACATTACAATATTATATCCTAATATATTTATAAGGTCATCAAGTCAAAGAAGGGAGCTTGAAGCTCTTAGATTGCAAGAAAGAAGGCAAATTAATAAATGGAAACAAAAGGTAATAAAAATAAGTAATGATCAGTCTACAAGCTCAAGTGGACTACTTACTGAGATAGATCATGCCTTAGATTATAAATCAAATAAGGAATGTCTATTATCAACTCACATTGATGATCAAATAGTTGATGATGAGATCAAGCCTATAGTACCAATCAAGACCAAAAGGATGTTGAATAATATTCAATCTTGTAAAAATATGGAGATTTGGGAATCTCATGAGTTTATGTTGTTTTAGTGCCCTTTGAAAAGGGGTGGCTCAATTAAGCTTCATGGAGACATTATTCTATCAATGGAAGCATGAGGTTGTAGTAAAAGAAGGTTTCTTTTTTAGAAGATTCTAGGTTGTCTATGGTTTGAAGTGTGGAAGGTAGCATGATGAGAGATCTAAGACTATTATCAGGTATATGAAAGTGCAGATAATTGGTATATAAGAGGTAAGCTTTTGATATTTATTTGTATGAGTAGTTGAGATTGATCTATGAAGACAAATGGGGAGTCCCTAATTTTGTAGTTGGTATCAAGAATGGAATCGCTTTGTGTGTGGTCAAGAATTTGATATTCTTCAGTCATGTTTAAGAAGGTATGATCTAAGTTTCTAGTTAAAAAAAAAAAAAGATATGCTTGGTATAAGAGGGAGTTTGATAGCTCTGAGTTTTTTCTATCAATAAAGTCATTTATTTTTGATATGCATAGACTTAAGGAGAAATTATGTCTAAGATGCTTCATAGATTCTATTTGTTGAGATTTTGATGGATCAATTAAGAGAGTAAGCTGAGTGAGAGATGTTTCTGAGAATGGTTTTCATAGGTGGTTGTCATAGCTTCTGAAGACTGTGTGCCATCTAGTGCCTTTGAGGAGGTAATATCAACTCAAAGGGCAAAAATATGATTTCAATAGTTACAGATAACCTTTGATGTCTATTGTTAACATAATCATGGTAGATGCTCGATTTGAAGGGTAGATTTTTAGATTGTTGATTGAGTTTGATCTATGTTGAATTGATCTTGTAATCTAAGTTCATTCTAAAAGAGTTAATAGTTGTGGGAAAACTTTGTCATTAATGCCAAAGGGTGAGAAAGATCATAAAAGATGAGAAAATGAGAAAGATCAGAAAGGGTGAGAATAAGAAAGAACCAACTCATATAGATGATTTCCATAAATAGTAGTTGACATATTTTTCTAAGTGTGTTTTCCATCAATGACAAAGGGGGAGATTATTGAACATTATCATTGAATAAGGAGGAGATTGTTGAGCATTGTCATTGATTATTGAGTTGCTAGAATAAGTGTTGTCATTGATGTGAATCTAATGTCATTGATGTCAAAGGTTATTGTGAAGGTGCATGGTAAAGTAAGCTTTGAGGTATGTGTTGATGAGTTCTTATGCCAACATAGTAAGTCTTTTTTATATATGAAAGTAGTAATTTGAGAGTACTATTTGAAAAATGTTCTGATGTCAGCTTGAGTGATATCATTAAGATTAACATGAGTGAGTACAGGTTAGTATATCAAGTATGAAACATCTTTTAATACTTTGTTTATAACTTATGATATGGTATGTGCAGGCAGCATGGTGAAATGAGTGAGCTTTGAAGAAAAATCTATATGCTCTGAAGATGTGTGTAAGTAGTTTTAAAGATGCTCTAAATGAGCTACAAAGATGAGAAAACTCTAAATAATAATTGATAGTGTTTGAGCAAGAGAAAGATGGTTGGAATTAGTACATGAGGTTTTGAGGGCTTTTCAAATTATTAAAAGGTCATCTACAAAGATCTATATATGTAGCTATGAAGATGCTCTGAATGAGCTATTAAGATCCTTGGTCGAGCTCTAAAGATATGTAATAAGCTCCTAAGATTATTTTTTGAATATTAAAATAAGTTTGAGTGTATGAGGTTACTTTAGCATACACAAGAAACATTTAAACACATAAGAGTTTCAAGGTGAAGCCTACAGGGTGGCTACAAGGTCAGATTCAAGGTCTAATGATACTTATAGGTCAAAGCTTAGGAAAAAAATAAATATGGTGGCTAGATGAGGTATTTGGATTAGTTTCCATGACATGGATGAGGAGGTGATCATTTAAATATGTGATTCAAGTTTTCTTTATCATGTGTAAGAAGTTTCAAGACATGATTTGCAAGAAAATGTTTGAAAAGTGTTTCAAGGTTAAGTGCATAAAATGAAGAATTGTCTACCTGAGAAAGTTTTTAAAATAATTTTTAGCACATGTAGCATCTACATTATAATATAAGATGTTCATGGTAGATTATTAATGGTTCTATCTCAAATTTCTAAGCATTGGTTTTTGAAACAAGGAGCTAATTTTTATGAATGATCATTAAGACTAGAAGTTGGTTTAAACCCTCGAGGAACCCTAATAATTACCCGATGTTGAAGATATTGTTATAAAGAGATTAAAACAATTTGATATGGTTATAAAATTAATTTGAGGTTAAATTCATCTCTCGTAGGCATTTCCAAGTGTGATTGGTTTCTCAAGTCAATGAATAAACCTTACATGCAAGTGCTTGTTTTTCAAAGATTTATTATAACAGACAAAGTTGACTGAGTCAAAGTTGATAAGTTGATCTAGGTAAAAGTGTGAGACTTGTAGTTATTTTACATAAAAGTTTTTATATATATTGTATATCTTAGGTGTGTAAATTTGGTAATCTAAGTTAGCCAGTTGCTAACAGACCTAGTGGTATAAACAGGTAAAAAAATTAGGGAAAAGTGAAAAGATGATTCCTAATGTGTTTACATTAAGAGTGATGAATTAAAGTGAATAATTATGTTGTTTTTAAATTGAATAATATATCCATTCTTTTTATAATCTTTTAATTTAATTTAAGAGGTTGAAACATTGAAGCCAAAATGGCTTATCTGATTGAGTAGAGTATGTGAGAGAAGATCAACAGATTGTTATGCAAGACCAATAGTTTCCATTAGATCTTATGATATTATTAATGGAGGTTGATATAAATATGATATAATAAGTTTTTAATTCATTAAAATCCCTTTATTATGTTCAATCATGTGTCATATGTTCATGTTTCCTTAATTGTATTTTCAAGTTATTTGGTAGTACTGAGTGAGCATCTTGTAGAGAAGAGGTTGAACCTATTTACCCTGAGTTAAAGCATTTGATGAAGTTGGTGATGACTTTGAGGTAATTATGTTTATTAATATGTGATTTATTTTCATATTTTTTTGGAAAAATTGAGTATATGCCTTAGTTGTTGAAGACAGTTTCTATATATGCATAGGCCTTTTATGAACAGTGATTTAAGAAAGGGTTCAAGTGGTGGTTGGAATTAAAAGGTGTTCTGGACCTAAATTGAATTTTTATAAGGTATATTGGAGTGTCATATGATGTTTTCATACCATTTTATGTGTCATTATATGCTTCAAAAAATATCTAAGGGTAACATGTTATTAAGAAGGCCTATTAGGTATCCTTAAAAGCCTAAAAGAGGAGTAAGGGCTAAGTGAGCTATGTCTGACCTATGTATTGATTGATTCATGATTAATGCATGATATTTTAATATTATAATACCTATTTAATGTTTTACATAAGAGATAATAATGTGATACTGACTAAGAAGGTTATGATCAAGTGACTTGTATAAAAATAAGGTAGTTCAGACCTATTTTGGTGTGCTTAGAGAAAGAGCAGAGAACAAGTAAATGATATAGATCATTGGTGAATAATGAGGTAATTTATAAAATTAGATAAGTTTCATGAATATGTAACATATGTTCTACATATGAGGATCAAGGTCATACGACATAATCAAGCTATGAAGAGGGTTAGTTGAGCGAAGAGGGCTAGAAACTAGTTTGAGAGGGATAGAAGTGAGTGAAGAGTTGAAGGAGGAGATCATCATCTATTGTGTGAGAAATAAATTATTATAAATATTATAAATTTTTTTATGTGGATGAGTTATTTCTAAGTCATATAGGGGGTTGATGCCTCCTTGCAAGTGGGTGCTTGCTAAAGTCTAACTAAGTTGGTGTTGAGCTAGTTGGGGTTGGTGTTCCATGTGAAGTGGGTGCTTCAATAAATATTGATGTTTGTCTTATAAGAATGTAGTCCATTTTATTCATTATTAATTTTTATTATCTTTAAGGTTTTCCCACATATATGCTGTGTTCATGTGTTTCATGCTTTTATGATTTGGTGCTTATGTTTACTAAGATGAACATGATTATTAGAACGATTCATATATGATTAAGTAGAATTGAATGAAAATTTTTGAACATTGATTCACTCCCCTCTTAGTCATCTTATTTTCAATAGGGTAGCATCTATGGGCCATTAATTGGATAAATATCAAGATAAGCCCTTCCATGCCTCATCAATACCCCATTCTCCTAAATATTAATGGGCGTTTTATGGCTTGTCCCTCCAAAATTGAATTAATCCATAGAAACATATATTGATATAAATATGGATGGTCATGGTTTATTCTAAACAATCTTGAAAATCTATAAATAAGAGGGCTAAGACCACCATTTTTAAGCTTCAATTATATAAACTTACTATGCATAAATTGCAATAGAAAAGCTTCACCTATTTGCACAAATTGATAAATATTATGAACCCAAGAAATTGGTGCACTAAGAAATGATAGAGGAGCACGTTACTCTTCATTGACGTAGACTTGGAGTACCAAATCTAGGAAAAAACATGATTTTTGGTCACTCTTAGAAGGAGGGATGCTATTTGGAGGGTTTGATGATATTCCTTTATTAAATGGCTCTTAGAATTCATTAACAACACCCCTTGAGGGAGTAAACTTGATGTTTTATTTTTTATATGATTATTTATAGATGTTTTCTTGACTAACACAACGCATCTCATAATCTTACTCTAAAAACCATACAAAAAAGTGTAGAAAAATAGGGTTTCAAAAAATCTACAAGTGCACTAAACTTATCTTAACAAAGTCTAGCTCTGAAAAAATATGTTTCTCCTTTTGCAAGATGATTTAAGATTCTATGGAGTGCACAGGATTTTATCAGATTCTTCATAGGTTCAAAATGTCTTACTATGATACCATATATTATAGAGAAATAATAATATTATTATTTCATAACAATTGGAGATATTTACAAACGTGTTTATACAAATATTAATGCCAAAAATATTCCCTATATAATAAGGTAGGCATTATCTTATTTTATTGCAAAAACTATGCAACCTTAGAGATAAACATATTATAAATAAACAATAGAAACTTTGAATAAATAAACTTATTTAATAATCCTAACTACCATGAGTAATAAAACATTACTTAATTACATTTATTTTAATGGTGAATTAATCACCCCTTAAGATAAACCTAATATCCCTGTCTTGACTCTTTTTTAAATTAATTTATTCTTATCGATAAAATGGACATTTCAATATTATTTTTGAGTTTAGAGAAGGAGAAAGTAAAATAATTTTATTTAATATTGATTATTTGGACTTGAAAAATTCATTATTTCATAATTTTGATAATAAGGGCCAAGTAATTAATAAAATTTTATTATTTAAATAATTTATTAGCTAAAGTGAGGAATGGTATTTTAAGGAGAAGGATAATGATGTGACTTTTAAATAAAATTAATAAAATAATTTTGCATTCTTATCCTCTAAAAAAAACTTGCAGATTTGGGAAAATTTAGGAGTAGGATAAAAGCAAGAAAAACAGAATTAAAGCAAATTATGGAAAGTGGAGAAAGATGGAAACTAATGGATTTTTTATAATTAGTTTTTTATCTTTATAAATCAAGGAGATATATTTTGGTGCCCCCTTTGGGCTCTCTTGGTTATTTATATTCCATAATTTCATTTTGAAAGATTTTTTTTCAAACTAATGATTTTTTCTTGTAGAATAGTATGCATGTAGTGTTCTTCAGATCATCTTAGAACAAAAACTCTTAGATGAAGGTAGTATTTAAATAAAAACCAAAGGATCCCAAGGATTTTAAGATGAAACCTCTATGATTCAGAGATATAATTCCATATAGGAGTTGTTACAGAGCTTAAAGGAGTGTAGATTTCAGCTAGTGTTTAATATTTATACAAATTATTGGTGTGAGTGGAGTTGAAAATGTTTGTCTCATAATTTCAGGTTTGTTGCAGTATCTATCAGGTATATTTTTAGGTTATTTAAATATTTTACTGTGTTGTGTATTCAGTTTATAATTATTGTAAATTGATGATGTGTTTTGAACAATATTTATAGTGTTTATGTGTGGAACTGGCAAGGGTTTTGATCAAACTTTATATTTCATTTTATAAATATTGTGTGGAGTATTTTTAAACAATTTATAATGTTTTTTGAATTATTTTAATTCAATACAATGTTCCATATGAGCTGTATTTGAGTTATTGTGGTATTTCTCAAAAATTACCAAAATCTGGGTTTATTAGCTAGTGTAGAAAGGGCATATCTCATACAAAATTGTTCCCAGTACAAAATTAATTTTAAATCTGATATTTTTGATATTTATTTTAGTAAGGGTACATGATAGTGGTATTAGATCCACCAAATTTTTATCCTATAGGGTTTTAAGTACATATGCTTCTGAGTGAGAAAGAGGTTAGATATTTTAATTAGGTACATTGATTTATTTATCATGGGATGATTGTTGAGATTTTAAAAAGATGGAAAAAATACAGATAATATTCAATATAAAATGATGAAAATACAGATGAACCAAGATAAAATGACCAATTTATTTCAAAGGTTTTTGAATAGCATGCAAAATTCAGTTTTCGCTAAAACATCTCAAAAAGATGATGATACTACAAATGAATTCCAATGAGAGAAAATTTCCTTCTCTTACAAATAACCTTGGAGGACAAGTCATAGATGTTGGATAAAATAAGAGGTAATAGAAAATGAATCAAAATACCTGGAAAAGAAGACCATAAAACCAAAAGAGGTGTTAGATACATTAGAACCACAAAAGGTCAAGGAAGCTATTATGTCGATGGATCATAAAGAAAACTCATATTTATAAAAAAAGTGAAATAAATCCAATCATAGAATAATCCACCATATAGATGGAAAGTAAGTATTTTTATTTAGGAAAAAAAACCAGACTTCTAAGATTGAATTTCAACAAAATGTTTATCTTAAAGTAGTCAAGGAGGAACAAATGATATGTATGAAAGGCAAATTTAAAAAAGTTAATGGTATCCATGAAACACCTATACTAAGAATTGAAAATAAGGGGATAATGTTATGTGAGAATGGTCTACCAAATAGCCATATTGATGAGCAATAAATTTCTATTGAGGAAGTCATGAGCTCCACAAGGCATTTTCAAAGGAAAGTTCACATGAATACAAGAGCATCACATCATAAGTATAGTGGTAGAAATCCAAACTCAGATATTTGCACAAATAATTGTCAACAAGATATGAAGGGAATAAGTGGTGAAGGGATACTTTCATCAAGGGATAGAGGAATCATACTCAAGGAAACTATGGAACATATTGTTATCATTTATTTTATCACCATTTTCAACCACCCTATTGCTTTATTTGTACTCATGCCAATGGATTTTCAAGTTTTTTAAGTCATGGGAAATAAAGCAAGGAGATGTACTTTTTGGCCTAAATTACTTCACCTATTAGGTATAGGATATATAATCTATGAGTACATGGGAGTTTCCAAACATTAGAGATAAAGAATCATTAATTTTCACATCAAAAAGGAGCATATGAAAGGTACAAGATTTAGATTACATGGACATTATAGTTTGATTTATAATTATGGCATGGAGACACTTGTGTACTTGGGTTTGTATATTATTCCTTGGCAAGAGATACATAATCTCTTAGGTGATAGATCCAAAATTTTTGGGAAGTATAACATGAATCATTACATTATCATGGTGATTCCTAAGCATCTTGGTTTGCAATTGCTTGAGGACAAGCAATTTTGGGAAGGGAGTGTATATACATAATATTTTCAAACTTTTATCAATTACTGACATTCTTTATCTTGTAGGAACTTGTTAAGTATCAATATCTTTTAGTGCATGCCTTAAGGGGTGTACCAAGAAAGGGGTGGGTAGACCTTTGGTGCTTTGCATGATTGTTGTCCCTTTTACCACTTACTATCTACACACTTGTCTCCTAAAAACCATTCTCCTAAGCTTGTTCTTCTCTTTTCACACTCCATTATTTTACCACCTTCAATACCTCTTTTCATAAAATACAACCCCTTCTGATAGTTTACATGACTAGGTCAATTGGGTTGACTTTTTACTCTTATTTGCAAAATTCATTTAAGGTCTAGGTTGACTCTTGGCCGACCTATCTTGTAACCTAGTGAGTTTTTGTCAATAATGATACTAGGTCGATTGGGTCGAACATGTTAGTCAAAACTTTCAAAAGGGATTATGGTTAAATTTTCCTATATATAAATAATAATTTCACTATTATTTAGAGAAGATAAGAATAAGTGAGAGCTATTGTGCATCTACTTATCCACCATTCTACTTGAGGATCAAGCTTAGGGTTTTATACTTATTTTAGAGATATGAATTTTGTCTTATGGAGAAGTATTTTAGATGTATTGATAGGTTGTGTATCCTAGAGCTAATTTATCCTTGTCATCCTTACATGCCACAATAAACTCTTGTGAATAACCTTGGCTAAGGGAGAGATTGAGGCTTGGTAGGTTCATCTTCAAAGGTAAGTATTCCTAACTTTATTTCTCCTTTGTAAGAGTATATAGATATGCATTTGCACTTCTCTTCTATGCATTACTATTTATATACATTGACATGAATATATATCTTCTATGCATGTTTAGTTTTAGTTTTTATTACCCCCACTTTGTGCCACAAGCTTTGGTGAGCACTAGATTAGATTTATTTTTTGTACGTGTTATTAGTATAGTGAATATGAAAACATAAGACTTAATTAGGGTTATTACATGGTTTTTTTTGACTAGAGGATTTAAAACCCTCCCTAGTGATATTATTATGATAAGAGATCCCCTAATTGGGTCTAGAGGATCCATATTGGTCATATTCCTGATTAATTAATGTATCCCCAATTAGAAGTGTAAGTAGGATCTATCTTATTCGAGCTAGGATTGATTTATAGATCTAATGCATTTTTGATTGCATACATTTTGGTGAACTCAATGTGAATCTAACCCTTACAGTTTTTCTTTCACATTTTTCATTTATTTCATTTTATTATTTTTCTATATTTGCAATATTGGGTTGACAAGGCCGATATAGTTTCTAATTTCTATGCGTAGGTTTAACACATAATCACATCAAAACAACTCTATTATTTCTATGTAGGTTTTCATCAGATATAGGTTATTGGATCAAATAGGTTGACATAATACTCTTATTCACTTCCAAACAATAGACTATGTCAAACAGGGCAATTTAGTCTCTTATTCAGCTTCTAGATAATAAACTAAGTCAACCAAGTCGGTATAGTCATCTTAACAATTTTCAATAAATAGGGAATTATAGAACTAGGTTTACCCAATCAACACAATTGAAAGAACTTGCAAGAAAAATTCAAGGCACTTCAATAGATATTTCACAGTCCTCAACATCTTCTAACCCATCAAGGTTCCTTTCTCTCTCTTTCAATTCAATTCTTCCTTGCAGCTCTATTTTACAAAGTTTACAGTTTTCAAAATTATAATCATATAGAGAATTAGATTGACCTGGTCAACCTAGTTTTGTATTTTGTCTTATGGCTGAAAGACTAGGTTGACATGGTCAACTTAGTTCTTAAGGACTCTTGATTTTGTAGTACAATAATGATCTTGTCAACTATGTTATATAATGTTTGCATACACTATCATTTGAAGCAACTCTGTATTGTGCTTAAAATTAGGAATTAAAAACTATATGCTAGTAATTAATTCAAAATTTCAATCTCATTTGTTTGCATGCTTAAAATAGATCACATAATCTGATTAAGTCATTTTTTAATATATCATTTAGTTACACTATTTTGTTCTTTCTTGTATGCACTACCAAATCACATAATTTCAAAATACATTTAAACATTTGTCTATCCAAAGCCTACCTAATTGGATTTCATCACCAAAAGGGGAAGCTAATTTGATTTTATGGCCAAGTATAAACACATGGTTAATGGTATATATTGGAAAATCACCTGAAACCCTTATCACTATGAGATTGTGAAGTGAGTGGGTAGGAATATCAAGCCAATATCATTGCCAACACATATCTCTTTTAGCTTAAATGTCCTGAAACCATCCATAGATTACTTTCTAATTCTCTAATTTCAACCAAATTCCCTATCACACTTAAAATAACACTTTATAATAATCTAACAACATTCAAGATGACTATTTAGTTGACTGCTTGCTCTTTGCTCATTGTATGTTATATTGTAAAAAATTGCATTGGCTAGTGTTGGTGCAAGGTTTTATGTTGTGTGCCTTAATTGGATCATTATCATTGACCTAATTGATTGTGTGTTTACTTTCCCTAATTTAAAGTATATTGCAAAAAAAAATAAAAAATCCTTGTTTTCAATACTCTATCATTCTATACAACATAGTCTCTTACAAATTATTTTTTCCTTGATTGCAGTACTAAGTCAACTTACTTGACCTAGTACTCATTTCTATCTCTCAAGTTACCATATTACATTGACATAGTCAACTCTGTATCCTTTTTAGGTTTTTTTTTGTCTTAGGTTATAGTACTAAGTCAATCTTATTGACTATGTATCCTTATTAACTCAATTTTCATACCCTATTTCTAGTACTAGGTTGACCCAGTCGACTTTGTACTCTTATCTACCTTTTGTCTCTCCTTGCTTTGCATCAACTTTGCCTTACCTAATATCTCTCCTTAATCATAAAATTCTTGTTTGAAGACAACACTAAGTTGAATTTAATAGATATGATGAGTCTTACCAACCCTAATAGGTTCTCATATAAGTAGCTTGTGGCTCCTATCCTAGATGAAAGTAATGTTCATATTGCCACTCACACTAGAAAATATGAGATCCCTCCTCATTATTCTTTGCTTTTTAATCCTCTTTTTTCACTTGAAAATCAACCTGAATTAGAGTATACATTATAAATGCTCTTCTTCATCAATGAGTTTCCTCAACATTGAGGAAAGGATCCTTATACTATTTACCATCTCATGTTAAGTGGTCAAGTTGAGGAAACCCATGTTGGAAATATGATTGTCATTGATGTCAAAAGGGAGATTGATGTAATTAATGCTCAAGGATGAATATAGTGATCATGGTGATCCTATCAGAGGTTAAGGATGATTGGAATGCTTGTGGGCATAAATGGAGTTCATTTGGTTCTTCATATTGATCATCTAGATAGTTTGGGTCTATGACAAAAAATATGAGAGGGCATTTTGATGATGTCACCATTACCACATTTGAATAATTATGGGAGAGATGGTCACATGGTTATGATCACATTAGTCCCTAGTTGTTATGTGCCAGATTTGAAGCCATGAGATGATGCATAGTTAAAGTTATGGGTATGTAAAGTTGGCTACCAAGATAAAATCCAATAAGTTTTTATACTTAGTGAAATTTGAAAAAAGGGATAAACATATCCAAGTAAGTATATTGATGAGGTCATCACTTAAAAAAATGGAGGTTTTAGGCAAAAATGATCACATAGGTCTATTCATTTTTGTGCCTAATTTATATGTATTAAATCTTAGGTCATGCGACATAATGTGACAAAAGATATGCTTGAGAAAAGGAGGGCTCCAAATTATTTTGATAGTGTTTTCCAACACTTTGTCAAATTTGTAATTTTAAAGAAAAATATCAAAGGAATTGTTATGAAGACATATATTGCACCTATCAAGAGTAATTAGATACATATATGGAATCCCCTATGTAAGAGGATCATATGCACTAATTTGTAGGTCGTTCGAGTGAGTGCAAAAAGAGATATGCAAGTGTAAATTTAGCCTTTCAGGCATAATTGAAATGATCTCCATACTTAGACAAAATATACATAAGGTCATGCAAAGTTGACATGATGGAAATTTTCAAAAGAAATATATGGTAGATCTATTATGGGTTTTTCATGAGCATCTTGAATATATGGACTGCAAGTTCAATGGAGAAGGAATGAGCTCAAAATTAAACTATCTTTACTCTTAGACTGGATAAGGTTTATTAGTAAAACCCCAAGGGTTAATGTCATGGAATCAACAAGAACTTTCTCTTTTGATGGTGACTCACTATAGCTTGAACCCAATAGCTTAAGTTACAACTTAAGCCTTTATCATTGTTGTGAAATCGGCGCTTTGACCTAGTAATTATTGATTCAATGGACTTAATATTTCCCAAGTCTTATACTTTATATTATGTTTGATCTTGATCAATGGCCCATACTTCATCATATGTAGATGATCTAATGGAGTGAAGTGAATTCCAATTGTCAAAAGGAGCTCTAAGGGAGTGTGTAAGTGATAAGTGTCACATTTGCATAGTTTGTCAGACAAAGACCCAATGAGTGTAAGATTATTAGAGTTAATGAATGAGTTAGTTGGAAGATAAATGGTTCACACTTAATTAGATATTGGATATTCGATAGAGTGTGATGAAGCCAAAATGTCAAAGGTCCCTATGAGTGAATGTGCTAATGCCAAGTGTCACAAGCACATGAGTCTATCAGATAAAGGACCAATGAGAGTGAGCTTGTCAGTTATAAAGATTAATATTGTTAGAAGATTTGATAGCATGCAAAATATTGGATGAGTAAATCCAAATAAGTGAGTGGACACACATATAAAAAAGTGATTGATTTTTATCGACACAATGACAAGTTAAAGACCGAGCAAGTTCAAGAAGAAAGATGGAGTAGAATGATACAAAGATATAAGAAGCTACAAGATGATTTCAATGTGTTGAAGTTTAAAAACTAGTCAAGGTAAAGGTCATCCATCTTCAAAGATAAAATGACATGTGGAAGCTAAGATCTAGAGATAGATATATGTATTTTAAAGAGTGGAACATTAAAGTTTAGTTGCAAACAAAGAGTTGATAAAACAAGAGAACTTGAGATGGCACAAAGTAAAAGATCAAAGGCTAGTATTTAAAGTGTTTAAATACAAATGGTAACATATAGGAACATGAAATAACTTGTGTATAAGCCATGAATCTTGACATAGACAACAAGATTGATCGATCTAATTAATCAAATCTACATTAAAGAACCTATGCATCAAAACTTGAGTCTAATAGATGTTATAGATAGTAAAGAGACCTAAAATTATGATTTGATGCATGGAATAAAGACATGAGAAATTAAAATTTCATGTCATAATAACTAGTTCTAGAATTGGTGTGATGTGTTATAGTCTAAATGTGAACACATAAAAGAAGCAAACCCTATATCAAATGCTTATATATATATGATATCTAGGACAAAGGAAAAGTAGTTGTTGCCAAAGATAAAACTACTAGTGTAGTTGAATTATGTCAAATAAAAAATATATAGACACAAAACCAGAGGGTATAGAGATAACAAAGAGGCTGTAGAGAGAGATGAAGGGTGTCAAATAGATACATGTCTAGATATAGAGAGAGAGGGGTAGAGAGGAACATATACACACAAAGATAATATATAGAGAATGAGAATTTATAGATTAGACTTCTAATAAAGAGAATAGAGTTGGATTCATTTATGAATCTATTTTGTATACTAGAGTTGTAGCTCCATAGATATGATTAGTTGGTGTCATCAGATAAGTGGAGTTAGTGCTCAGTTAGGGGATTGGTGTCTCCTTTGGGTTGGTACCCATAAAAATTATAACCAAGTAAGGTTAAGCTGAGTTGGTGCTTAGTTAGGGAGTTGGTGTTTCCTTAAATTTGGTGCTCTTAAACTTGGGGATTGGTGTCCTTAAATGTAACCAATGAGTTTTACCAATGAGGCTTTGAACTATGAGGCTTTATTAGAACAATAGATTCTATAAGCTATTCTCATCATGGTTTTTCCCTTTGGGTTTTCCATGTATAAATCTGGTGTCATGTATGTTTGTGTTTGTGTGTGATCTCTACATTTATATTTTAATCTACATATGCTTTTAAACATTGCTTTAAAAGGATTAAATGACTAGTTTTAATTGATATACTGATTCACCCCCTCTCAGTATCTAGTTATTTTCCAACACTTGGTATCAAATCCTAGGGTTCCCAAAAGAAGATTAATTAGCCTAGGTAGATCTTGGAATAGTGAACATAATGACTAATCAAGAAGGACCTTCATCAAACAAAGCACTTCTCTTTGATGGATCCAACTATGCATTCTAGAGCATAAGAATGGAAGCATACTTATCCTCATTAGGGTTTGATGTATGAATATATGTAGTAAATGGATATACAACCCTCACTATAACTCATACTGACCATGATTTAGACAAGGCATATGAGAGAAACGCCAAGGCAAAGAATGTTATTCTCTTTAGATTGTCCAAATCAGAGTTTATCAAAGTGATGCATTGTCAAAATGCATAAGAGATTTGGAACAAGCTAAAGAGCATCTATGAAGGAGATGACAAGGTAAGGTAGGCCAAGATACAAACATATAGAGGTATGTTTGAAAGTATTAAAATGACTGAAGAAGAGAAGATTGTAGAATACCTCCTCATGGTAGATTAAATAATCAATGCAATTAGAGGCCTTAGAGAAGAGATAAAAGAATCAATCACTGTCAAAAAGGTCCTAAGATCTTTGCCATCAAGTTATGACTCCAAAATATCTATAATAGAGGAAGTAAGAGATCTATATAAGCTCATAGTAGATGAGCTACATGGAACCTTCATTGTTTATGAGATGAGAATGGGAGAAGAAAATACTCCTAAGAGAGAAGCTGCATTCAAAGCATCTAGGAAAACAAAAACAAAAGCATCTACATCTAAATCTAAGGAGACTAATGAAGAAGAAACTAACTTTTTTAGAAGACTAAAGAGAGGATCTGGAAAGTATAGAGGTAAGTTACCCTTTAAATGCTTTAACTATGGTAAAGTAGGATATTTTGATGTTAAATGCCCTTATGAGAAAAAGGATAACTCTGAGCAAGAAGAGGATGGAAAAAGAATGAAGCCCCACTATTCCAAAAGGAGCAACTTCTTTAAAAACAAGAAAATATTGTATATAAAAGAAGATAGTGACTCATTGGATGATAGTGATAGCTCAGATGATGACCATGACTATGATTTTGTGGTTGAGGGAAATGAGTCCCTGTTCATGACATTGAGATCAAATTATAGAGATCTAGATCAAGAGGAAGTTGAAGACTCTAATGAAGAAGAGGAAGGAGAAGTGGACATTGAGTGTGAACTCATCTGTGCTCTAGAAGAGATTGACATGCTAAGAAAAGAAAACTCAAGATAGAAGAAGCTTGGACAAAAAGACGTTGAAAAAATATCTAAAAGTCGTGAAAGATTTGATGATGGTGAGTCTAATGACTCAACTTGAAGAGGCCAAAATAATAGAAGATGTAGTCAAAATTGAACTACAACTTAAGTCTATTGAATGCATGAGGCTAGAAGTAGAGATTTTGGCTTTGAGAAAAGAGATTGAAATGGATAAAGTACAAATAGACAAAGGTCTAAAGCTGAAAGGAAGATCAAACATTCTTGATGAATTGATTAGCTCTCAAAAGCCATCAAAATGGAAATTTGGTCTTGGTTATGAAAAGGGGAAAAGTCCCATAACTAGTACATTTACTAAATTATATGACAATTTCAAATCAGAAGGATTAGGAGCAAAGAAAAGGGATGTCTCTAGAGATACAAATATAGATAGTAACAATGCTGATATGAAGAGGGCTAAAGCTAAAAAGAATCCTGAGGAAAGGAAGAAGAGAAATGAATCTATTTATGCAAACTCTAAGAAGATGTAGAAGATAAAGGTAACTGATTGCATAAGGGTAAGAAACTTGAAGAAGCAAAAGTTGAGAAGAACTCCCCATCCTACACAAAGAAAAGCTATGTCTAGATCAAAAGTATAGAGTAAGAATAAAGGCATGCCTCATAGTGTGAACAAAGGTTCACAAGTATTTGAAAAAGAGAAAAGTAAGCCCAATAGGACATATAAGAAAAATCATGTATGGAAAGTTAAAGATCAATCCATGATGAAGAATGCTACAGAGGTTAGAAAATGTCAAGAGATCTTAATGTCTACACATGTTGAGAATGAGAGATAAATCTCAAGAAGAAGTCCAAGGTGCTAGTCGAGGATATTTTCAAGGTATGTATAGATTCAAGTGAACATCCTACTGCTATAGAGAAAGTATCAAACATAGAACATTAGTCTTCTATACCTAGTGATGAGAATCTAAACTACAAGGAAGATACTTTAGATGAAAAGGTATTTCATGAATCCATATTGTCTCCATGTATTGTTAATCCAAAGGAAAATATCATAGTGGATGAGCATGTTACTTCTCTTAAGCCTAAGAAAAAGAAGAAGAATAGAAAACACAAGATGACCAAGGAAGAGAAGGAATACGAGGACTTATGGGTAAATCCTAGTTTCATATTATTCTAGGACATTGTGAATTAAGGTGTCTCTATCTATGCTTCTTAAGAGACCCCTTTTAATGGAGAAGCAAGTGATGCCTATTATATATGTGAAATCAAGAAGGTTGTGATAATAACTTGATTAAATCAAGTCAAGTATTATGTATTCAATGTCTGTAGGGACAAAATGAGTGATTTAATGTGACATAATGAGATTGGAGAACATCTCATATATATGTCCCTAGGTTTAGTTGGCTTAAGGGGTCTAATGCAATAAACCCTTGACATTGTGTATCTTAGGTTGTGTAAAGAAGTTGGGTCACTAAACTTAGAGAACATGTGTAAAATGATGATATACTTGTGATAAATGAAGTTATGGTGTGCTATAGATAGGCCCTTGATGCAAAGATGGAGCATGGAACAAGGTGGAGCTAGATTGCTCAATTTGTCAAAATCAAGAAGGATCAGGATAAAGGAGCTTGCTATATGTTCTATTGTGGTAGATTTGAAAATTCTTAGGTGGATGCTGGTTGAGACTTGTCTATGTTGCATAATAAATAAAATCACATAGAAGGTCTCTAAGTTTTGAAGATGACAATTTGTATATACCATGGAGTGAGGGGAGCTAACTCAAATAGCTTGAATGGCTTGAGGAGCTATGCATAGTGTGAAAAGGAGCATATGTGAAATGTTTTAGTCATGATTAAAAGATAAGGTGCTATTTGGTATAGATGTTAACTTAAGCAGGTTGAGATGATGAATTGAACAAACCAAGTCAGGTGCTTTGATAGTGTATTGAATCCTCATACATAAACAAAGTGGGATCTTTGTAATTGGTCAGGTCCTAGGATCAGAGGACTATGTATGGAGACCTAAATATGCTCAAGTGATGTAATGAGATGAAATTTTTGAGTGATATCTCCTACATCACATCACTAGATAATAGTGATGGAGCATAAGTCTAGAGGAAGGATCATAAAATCCTCGTGTTCCCTAAAAGAAGAAGGCAACTCAGATATGCATATTTTGTAAATTTATAATGAGTTGATGATTGTGTTGGAGATGTGGAAACATAATGCCTCATTTTATTTTAATGGAAAATCCTAAAACCTACAGTTGCTATGGGCATCCTATAAAATAAACTTGCAGTTACTGTGGGTAGCTTGTAGATGAAATTTGCAGTGGCTGTGGGCAACCTATAGGTGAAAACCTACAGTTACTATGGGTAACCTAGTGAAGACTATAGCTTCTGTAGGTAGCCTGTAGATGAAACTTGTAGTGGCTATGGGTATCCTATAAATGAAAACCTACAGTTGCTTTGGGCAACCTATAGTGAAGATTATAGTGGCTATGAGCAACTTTGAGGTGAAAAACTATGGTTTCTATAGGCAACTTGTAGGTGAATATTTTACTTGCTATGAACAACTTGAAAGTAGAAATCCTACAACTTGACCAGTGCTATGAGCTTCTATATATAAGTGGTGTTATAAATTGACAGGAATAGGTTAATGTCAAATTTTAGTCCTAATGTTGTGGATCGATATAAGCATTATGTGGTCATGGTTATATTGGACACAGATCTATGTTGGTAGGTCCGTGAAGGTCTATTGTTAATGATGCTCTTATAGGCATTGATTGAATGTAGGAGAAGCCTGAGGATGATTAGATGATGATTTGTCAATAGCCCATACATCACTGTAAAAGATGTATGACTATTTAAAGTAGTTTTTTTTAATATCTATAAAATATTTTAACCATAGGAAGTTGTAATAGATTTGTACTTCTTTATTATGTAAGGAAGTTGTAATAAATTGTAATAGAAGGAAGCTTTAATAGATCTATACTTCCTTATTCTACAAGGAACTTGTAACAAATTATAATTACAGGAAGTTAGAACAGATTTTGTACTTATTTTTAGTGATCATCCCTTTAAAAGTCGGAAATTAAGTAGAACAATTATGTAGATGTGAATTGTAGATAAACAAAAAAAAGGTGAGAATGTAGTTATGTAGTAATTTATAGAAAGAGAAAATTATCTTTAGACAAAGGTGTTACCAGAGTGCTCTGATACAGAGACTAAGGGGCAGGAAGTGCTAGGAACTTGTATGAATTTCTTTGGAAGTTTGAAGAGAAGAATTGCTTAGTTTCTTGGTGCACATAGCCCAACATTTGGGTGAACCATGTTAAATATTGTGTCAATATTATTGTATGTTATTTTTTATCATCTCTTATTTCTCTATTTTTTTCATGTATTTATTATTTTATATTTATTTGTTTAACTTGCAAGTACATGTTTAGATTATTTTTAATTTGTGGGTTACAAAGTAAATTTTTATGCATATTTGTAAACTCAATTATTTTGATCTGGGTAATTGAGTAATACTGTATGTAATAAAATATTGAAATTTTTTATATTTAACCCAACAAGTGGTATTAGAGCCATCTTTGTCTGGTTTTGTGTACCATTTTATAAGTTGTAAATATCTACAGGATCTCAGTCTCAAAGTAATATCTTTTCAAGTGGGAGATCTTGAAAAATGGTAGATGATGGAATAAGAGTGGTTGCTAAGTTTAATGAATAGGTTTTTATTCTATGGAAGATGTAGATGATTGACTATCTATATCAAAAGGACCTTTATCTACTGCTTGACGGAAAGGTAAAAGGATAGGGAAAGAGAATAGATGAGGAATGGAATGTCTTGGATAGAAAAGCTTTGGGAACCATAAGGCTCTGCTTGGGAAGAAGTGTTGCCTCCATTATATCTAAAGAAAATACTATAGAAGAACTTATGACCACCTTATGTAAGTTGTATGAGATGCCTTCAACAACAAATAAGGTGTATCTGATGAAGAGGTTATTCAACTTAAAAATTAATGAGAATTTTAAGTTTAGCTAAACATATGAATGATTACAATACTATTACAAATCAGTTGACTTCTTTGAAAGTGAAACTAGATGAAGAAGTCAAGGTCTTGTTGTTACTAGGTTCACTGCCTAAATCTTGGAATAATCTTGTGATGGTTGTGAGTAACAACGTGTCTAAGAGCAATACTCTTAAAATGAAGGATGTTGTTAGTGTCATAATCTCTAAAGAAATGAGAAGGAAGACATTTGGTGAGACTTCAACAAGCAATGCACTAAATATTGAATCTAGAGGGAGACAAAATAATAGATAGAGGAGTAAGAGCCATGGATCAAAGGGAAGATCTTTATCTTCCAAACATAGATTCAAGTCAAAAGGAAGAAGTGTTGTATGCTGGAACTGTGGAAAGTCTAGCCATATGAGAAAATAGTGTTGGGCTCTTAAAAAGAATCACAAGGAGTAACAAAATAATGATAATAACTAGGAGACAAATATTTCCTCAAGTGATACTGCTATTGTGTATCAAGATGCTTTAGTTTTGTCATGTGATACAAAGGTTGATTCATGGTTGATTGACTCAGGGGCATATTTTCATGTTACTTTCAATCCCAATTATTTTATAAACTATGTAAGTGGCAACTTTGGTCAAGTTTTCTTGGGAGACAATGAACCCTATGATATTATTGGTAAAGGGTCACTAAAGATCAAGCTACAAAATGTAAATGAATGGTTACTCAAAGAAGTAAGACATGTGCCAAGTCTTACCAAAAATATTATTTTTACATGTCAGTTGGTAGAATATGGATGCATTGTTACTTTCAATGTAGAATCCTAGAGGGTAACAATAGGTAATCTTGTTGTAGTCAGAGGGAAAAAAGAAGGTATACTGTATTTGAGTATTGCATTATTGATTCTAATACTGCATTATTTTCTACTTCTGATCTAGAAACTAATTTATGGCATTCAAGATTGGGTCATATGAGTCAGAACGGTATGAGAACTTTACATAAGAAAGGGAAGTTATCAGACTTAAAGTTTATTAATTTATATTTATGTGAACATTGCATTTTTGGTAAACAAAAGAAAGTTTCTTTTTTGAAGGTTGGGCCTAAAAGAAAACAAAATAAATTAGAATTAGTAAATTTTGATGTTTGGGGACCAACCCCTATACAATCATTGGGAGGCTCAAAATATTATGTTACATTTGTGGATGATGTAACTCATAAGTTGTGGGTTTATTGTATTTGAAATAAGTTTGATGTATTTATCACCTTTAAAATTTGGAGATCCCTTGAAAAAAATGAATCATGGATGAAGCTAAAATGCTTAAGATCTGATAATGGAGGTGAATACACCTCAAAATAATTTTAGAACTATTGTGTACAAGAAGGAATTTGAAAAGAAGTAATAGTGCCTTAGACTCCTCAATAGAATGGGGTAAGTGAGAGAATAAACTGAATAATTATAGAGAGAGCTAGAAACATGAGACTCCATGTTGGTTTGCCCCCGAATTTTTAGGAAGATGTAGTTCATACTAATATTTACTAGATTAATAGAGGATTGTCTAGTGCTTTAGATGGTGAAATTCTTGAGGAAGTTCGGATAGGTAAAAGTGTTTCCTACTCTCATTTAAAAGTTTTTGGTTGTGAAGCATTTGCGCACATTGATAATGAAAATAGAAATAAGTTGGATGCTAAATCAATGAGATGCACTTTCATTGGATATGGTGATAGCTCATTTGGTTATCATTTTTGGTGTTTAGATGATAGAAATATTGTGAGATCAGGTGATGTGATCTTTAATGAAAGTGTGATGTATAGGGACTAGCTTATAGAAAAGAAAGTGGAATGTCCTCTTGGTAAATAAAATCTTGTCATACCTCCACATGTATTTGGAAAAAGAAAAGAGAATTTACATAATACTCCATTTACCTCTATAGAATCAGAGAATGGGAATAGGGTCATGAATGACCCAATGGAGTCTTATGAGAATATTGGGCTAAGAGAAGCTCAAAGTGAAACAGTCACACATGTGGTAAGAGTAAGTAAACCTCCTAATAGATATTCATCTTTATTTTATATGTTACTAACTGACATTGGGGAGCCTGAATCATTTGTAGAAGCTAAGCAGGACAAAGATTGTGTGCAATGGGAAAAGGGCATGAAAGTAGAATTGGATGCCTTAAAACACAATAAAACATGGGAATTAGTGGATTTTCCACATGATAAGAAAACACTACAAAATAAATGGGTTTTCCATTTAAAAGAAGATGAGAGTGGGTAGAAAATATACAAAGGAAGGCTTGTTGTTAAAGGCTTTGCATAGAAGGTTGTAATTGATTACTTAGAGGTATTTTCTCATGTTGTCAAAATTACCTCAATATGAACTATATTAAGTATTATTGCTTCTAATGATATTCACTTAGAATAGATGGATGTGAAGACAACATTATTACATGGATATTTAGAAGAGGAAATCTACATAAATCAACCAGAAGGTTTTGAGGTAAAGGGGAAAGAAAGATAGGTTTGTAAATTGCTAAAAAGTTTATATGGTTTGAAACAGGCACCTAGGCAATGGTACCTAAGGTTTGATAATTTCATGTTGGAGCATGGATATGATTGTACTCATAGTGATCATTGTGTTTACAGTAAGAAATTTTAAAATGGTGAATTCATTATTATTCTACTTTATGTTGAAGACAGGTTGTTGCGTGGAGCTAACATGTAGAGAATAAGTGAATTGAAGAAATTACTTTCTTCAGAGTTTGCCATGAAGGATCTTGGACCAGACAAGAAAATTCTTAGAATGAGAATTGATAGAGATAGATTGGGTAAGAAACTAACTTTAACTCAATTTGAATATATTGAAAAGTGTTGTTAAGATTTGGTATGCATAACAATAAATCTATTTCTACACCTTTAGCTGCACACTTCAAGTTGAGTAAGATAGTCTCCTAAGTGACAAGAGGATAAAAATTATATGGTAAAGGTCCCATATGATTTAGATATGGGTAGTTTAATGTATTCTATGATTTACAGTCATCCAGACATATCCCAAGCAGTGGGAGTAGTAAGTAGGTTCATGAGTAACCATGGTAAGAAACATTGGTTAGCAGTTTAGTGGATTTTAAAATATTTACGTGGAACCTCTAGTATGTTTTTATGTTTTGAAGGTTCTAATATTGGGTTGAAAGGTTTTGTGGATAGTGACATGGTAGGTGATTTGGATGGTAGAAGGTCTACCACTGGTTATATTTTTATAGTAGGAGTTACTGTAGTCTCATGGGTTTCTAAGCTACAAAAAGTTGTTGCACTTTCTACCACCAAGGTTGAATACATTGCTTGCACTAAAGCAAGTAAAGAGTTTCTATGGTTAAGTATAGTTTTGGAGTATTTGGGAGTGAAGCAAGATGGGTACACTCTATATTATGATAGCTAAAGTGTTATTCACTAGGCTAAAAACTCTGCTTTTCATAGAAGGCAAAGCATACAGAGCTTCATTACCAATTCATACATATAGTTTTAGAAAGTGGGTAGTTCAATCTGGAGAAGATTCACTTAGAGGAGAATCCTACAAATATGCTTACTAATGTAATTACAATAGTGAAGTTGAGGGCACACTCAACTTCCATGGGACTTCAAGCATGAGCTTGAAGAAGAAGAAATGAATAGTTCTGAGTTTAAGTGGGAGGTTGTAGCAGTTGGAGTTATGGCCTTATGTCTCTAAGTGGAAGATTGTTGGAGATGTGGAAACATAATGCCTCATTTTATTTTAATGAAAAAGCCTAAAACCTATAGTTGCTATGGGTAACCTATAGAATAAACCTGTAGTTACTATGGGCAACTTGTAGATGAAACCTGTAGTAGCTATAGGCAACCTGTAGGTGACAACCTAAAGTTGCTATGGGAAACCTATAGGTGAAGACTATAGTTGCTATGGGAAGCCTATAGTGGCTATGAAAATCCTGTAGACAAAAACCTATAGTTTCTATGAGTAACCTGTAGGTGAAGACTGCAATGGCTATGCACAACCTGTAGGTGAAAACCTATAGTTTCTATGGGCAACTTGTTGGTGAAAACCTATAGTTTTTATGGGTAACCTGTAGGTGAAGATTTTAGTTTCCATGGGCAACTTGAAAGTAGAAATCTTGTAATTTGATTAATGCTATGGGATTCTATATATAAGTGCTATTATAAATTGATAGGAATAGGTTAATGTTAAATTTCATTCCTAATATTGTGGATCAATATAAGCACTGTATGGTCATGGTTACATTGGCCGTGTATCTATGTTGGTAGGGTTGTGAAGGTCTATTGTTAATGATGATCTTGTAGGCATTGATTGAATGTAGGATAAACCTAAAGATGATCAAATGATGATTTGTCAATAGTTCATGCATCACTGTCATAGCCATATGACTATTTAAATTAGTTTGTTTTTAATATCTATAAAAGATTGTAACCGCATGAAGTTGTAATAGATTTATACTTCTTTATTATGCAAGTAAGTTATAAAAAATTGTAATAAAAGGAAGTTGTAATAGATCTTTACTTCCCTATTTTGTAAGAAAGTTGTAATAAATTATAACTACATGAAGTTAGAATAGATTTTGTTCTTCCTTATTTTTAGTGATCATCCCTTTAAAAGTGGGAAAAGGGGTAGAACAATTATGTAGATGTGAATTATAGATAAAAAAAATAGGTGAGAATGTAGCTATGTAGTAATTTATTGAAAGAGAAAATTATCTTCAGATAAAGGTATTGCTAGAGTACTCTGATATAGAGACTGAGGGGCAGGAAGTACTAGGCACTTGTATAAATTATTTTGGAAGTTTGGATATAAGAATTGATGAGTTTCTTGGTGGATGTAGCCCAAAATTTGGGTGAACCATGTTAAATACTATGTTAGTATTTTTGTATGTTGTTTTTCAGCATCTCTTATTTCTCTATTTTCTACATGTATTTATTATTCCATATTTATTTGTTTAACTTGAAAGTACACATTTAGATTATTTTTAATCTATGGGTTATAAAGTAGATTTTGATATAGATTTGTAAACTCAATTATTTTGATCTAGGCAATTGAGTAATACTGTATGTAATACAATCTTGAAACTTTTTATATTTAACCCAACAGATTATAGGTTCTTGGAAAAACTCTTTTATTTGATAAAGGGGGAGAAAATTTGGATAAACAGTAAGAAGGAGTCCCTTTGCCATTGATGTCAAAGGGGGAGAAAAAGTGAAAATTCTCTTTGTGGGAGAAAAAGAGCAAATGCTCTTTGCAAAAGTTTGAAGAAAAGTGCAAATTTAAAGTATAAATAATGTCCAGGTTAAGTATTAGGAAAATGTGCCATTGCCTAAGGGGGAGAAATTTTGGTATGAATAAATTCAATTCATACTCATTAGAAGCCAATGCAAGCAATGCCAAAAAAGGAGCTAAATATTAGAAGATCAGAGCATTTAGTTTGCCATCAATGATAAAGGGAGAGATTGTTAGAAATATGATTGTCATTGATGTAAAAAAGAAGATGATGTCAAAAGGGAGTTTGATGTCATTAATGATCAAGGATGAATATATTGATCATGGTGATCCTATCAAAGGTCAAATATGATTAAAATACTTGTGTACATAAATGGATTTCATCTAGTTATTCATATTGATCATTTAAATAGTTTGGGTCTATGATAGAAATGATGAGAAGGCATTTTGCTGATGTCACCATTACAATGTGTAAATGAGTATGTGGTAACTAGTTACATGGTTATGATCACGTTAGTCCCTAGTTGTTATGCACCTAATTTGAAGCCATGAGATGAATCACAATTGAAGTTATAGGGATGAAAATTTTGCTACTAAGACAAAATCTACTAAGTTTCTATACTTAGTCAAATTTGCAAAAAAGGCTAAATAAATCTAAGTAAGCATATTGATGAGATCAATGCTTGCACGCATCAAAATGTTAAGATGAAATGATCACATGGGTCTATTAATTTTTTTGCCTAGTTTATATGTGCTAAATCTTAGGTCACATGATGTAGCACGATAAAAGATATGTTTGAGAAAAGTAGGGTTCCAAAGCATTTTGATAGTGTTTTCCAACACAGTCGAATTTGCAAGAAAAATATCAAAAGAATTTTTAGGAAGACATATCTTGAACCTATGAAGGATTTATAAGCAATTGGATACATGGATAGAATCCCCTATGTAAGAGGATCATATGCACTAATTTTCAAGTCATCCGATTAAGTGAGACAAGAGATATGTAGGCGCAAAGTTAGCCTTTCAAGCATAATTGAAATGATCTCCATATTTGGACAAAATATGCACAAGGTCATTCAAAGTTTCCATGCTTTTATAAAGATCATCTATGGACATTTTCAAAATAAATATATGGTAGATCTATTATGGGTTTTTCATGAGCATCTTAAATATATGGACTGCAGGTTCAATGGAGAAGGAATGAGCTTAGAATTAAATTGTCTTTGCTCTCAGACTGGATAGGGTTTCTTAGTAAACCCCTAAGGGTTTATGTCATGGAATAAAAAATAACTTTCTATTTTGATGGTGACTAGATATAGCCTGGACCTAGTAGCTTAAGTTATAGCTTAACTCTTTGTCATCGTTGTGAAACTGACCCCTTGACCTAACAATTACTGGTTTAAAGGACTTAATATTTCCTAAGTCTTAGAATTTATATTCTGTCTGAGATTGATCAACAACCCATGCTTCATCATATACAGTTGATCCAATGTATTAAAGTGAAGTCAAATTATCAAAAGGATCTCCTAGTGAGCATGCAAGTGACAAGTGTCACATTCATAAAGTTTATCAAAGAAAGACCCAATGAGTGTAAGCTTGTCAGAGTTAATGAACAAGATATTTGGATAATAAATGGTTCATGCTTAATCAAACATTGGAGATACAATAGAACATGATGAAGTCAAAGTGTTAAAGGTCCCTCTAAGTAAACATACTAATGCCAAGTGTCACAAGCACATGAGTCTATCAGATAGAGGAACAATGAGAGTGAGCCTATCCGATATAAAGATTGAGCTTGTTAGAAGATCTAACGATATGGAAACTTGGATGAGTAGATCCAATGGAATGAGTGGACACACATGTAATAAAGTGATCGCTATTTATTGACACAGTGGTAAGTTAAAGATCGATCAAATTTGAGATCGATGGAGTGGAAGAAATATAAAGATATAGGAAGCTATGAGATGAGGTCAAAGTATCAAAGTTTACTGACTAGTCAAGGTAAAGGTCATGCATCTTTGAAGATCAAATGACACACAAAAGCTAGGATCTGGAGATCGATGGATGTGTTTTAAAGAGTGGAACATTGAAGTTTAGCAATGTATAAAGAGTTGATGGAATATGAGAGCTTGAGATGGCATGAAGTAAGAGAACAAAGTCTAGCATTTAAAGTGTTTAAATACAAATTATAACATGCAATAACTTGTGTATAAGCCATGAATCTTGACATAAAAAATGAGATTGATCAATCCAACTGATCAAATCTACATTAAAGAGCTTGTGCATCAAAACTTGAGTCTAACAGATGCTATAGATAGTAAAGAGACCTGTAATTATAGTGTGATGAATGGAATCAAGATGAAATAAACTAATAGTTCATGTCATGATTAACTAGAGTGTGAACACAAAGAAAAAGCAAACCCTAGATCAAATGATTATATATATGATATCTAGGACAAAGGAAAAGTAGTTATTAGCAAAGCTAAAGCTATTGGTGTTGTCAAATTATGTCACAAAAAATATATAGACATAGAACCAAAGGGTAGAGAGAGAATGTAGAGGCTATATAGAGAGAGATGAAGTGTGCCAAATAGATACATATCTAGACACAAAGAGAGAAGGACATAGAGGAAGAAAAACACACAAAGATAATGTGTAGAGCATGAGTTATTATAAATTAGAATTATAATGAAGAGAATAGAGTTATATTCATTTATGAATCTATTTTGTATAATAGAGTTGTATCTCTATAGATCTAATTGGTTGGAGCCATCAGACAAGTTGAGTTGGTGCTTTGTTAGGGGATTGGTGTCTCCTTTGGGTTGGTGCCCATAAACATTATATCCAGTGAGGTTAAGCTAAGTTGGTCCTCAATTAGGGAGTTGGTGCTTCCTTATAGTTGCTGATCTTAAAATAGGGGATTGGTGTCTCCTTAGGATTGGTGTCCTTAAATGTAACTAGTGAGGTTTGCTAGTGAGGCTTTAAACTATTAGGCTGGATTAGAATAGTAGATTCTAGCAGCTATTCTCACCATGGTTTTTCCCTTTGGGTTTTTAAAGTATAAATCTAGTGTCATGTGTATTTGTGTGTGTGTGTGTATGATCTCTAAATTTATTTTTTAATCTACACATGCTTTTGATTATTGCTTTAAAATGATTAAAGGACTGGTTTAATTGATATATTGATTCACCCCCTCTCAGTATCTAGTTGTGTTACAACACCCCATTCACCTTCTCCAATTTTCTCACATGGATTTGTGGATATTATCTTATTTTCTTCTCAACCTCTTACCTCTATTTTACCCCTTCTCATACCATGACTTCCTCTTCTTTGATTTCCTCTACCTCCATGCCTAGTATTTCTACTAACATGGTAAGTTCTACATCTAGTGGGCCATTTCCAAGACCCACTCTTCTCAATTCTTCCACTAGTGCATCATTCTATACCCATGGTAATCATGCCTCTATTTCCACTTCTTCTCATCACTCTACTATTCCATCTTTTTCCACCCAAACAAATTATGCCACAAGTGCCTCACTTACTAATAGTTCTTTTCAATCTCCTACTAATACGCACAGTGGTACCTAAGCCACTACTACCAATTATAATGCTTCAAACAATGCTAATAATGCAAATAAAAACCATAAAATCCTATTACAAACTCTTAATAATATGAATGCTTTCCAAGCTAACAATGTAAATCAAATGATGCAAATGCAAAATCACCTTATCCATGTTCAAACCCACCCTCAATAAATGCTATAGGGTACACATAGCTAAATGTTCTCCCACCTCCTCTTAGGTATTCCCATGATATTATTATCCCTCAAACTCCTCTTGTTAATAAAATAATCAAGCATCTTCAAAATGAGCGTCTTACATCTCAAATTTCTAATATCGATATAGGAAGTATCACCCCTACCATTTCTTATAATGGATCAATTGATCCTACTCTTCATTTAATTTTTTTTGGAAATCTATATCAATATTGGGTCAAATTAAATACCTTTACTGCTACCAAACTATTAGCCAAAAATCTCATGAGTGATGCTTTAGATTGGTACAACCAGCTTAAATCTCATTCTATTACTAGTTTGGAAGATTTAGTAAATGCTCTAGTCCAAGAGTTCCAAACTAGTGATCTCCCTGAGAATACCTTGGCCCATTTTATCAATTATAAGAAAATTGAGACTAAAACTACACAAGATTTCATTAAATGATGGAGGACCTTTTCTAACAAATAAAAACATAATATGGCAAACAATAATCTCTTCCATCTATTTACCAATGCTCTCTATCTTAAGTTGAAATATCATGTATGAACTCTCTCTCCATGTACTTTGGAATAAGCCATTGATTAGGCTAAGCATCAATATCTACTTATGAAAATATTCAATCCATCCCAACATTCTATGGGTACTCTAATGTTACTCAAGAAAAAAAATCATCATACTACCAATGATGGTGTCATCGATTCTTGTGATATGCTTCACACTATTCAAGTTGTTCTTCTTAACCAAACTTTGAAACAAGCTTCCCCTCCTAAACACATCACTAATTCTCATTTATCTTCAAGACAAAACATCAATGTTCATAAAACTTTATCCTTAGTGGAATTACAAAATCATCTACCAAGGCCTCTACCATGAGAACTTGATCCCACTCGTCCCATGAAATCTTGGTATGATCTTAATAAATTTTGTTGGTTTCACACTAGTTGGGGTCATTATCATGAGACCTATAGGTAAATTCATAATTTGGCTATGAATTTCCTTCTTTGTCCCAAATTTGACCTTTATTCTATCATTCATAAATGCCAATAAGCCCATGGCATTGCCTTCAAAGCCCATGAAACACAAACTAAATCTCAAGCTTTGAATCAAGCTAATGCTCATTTGGACATTGATAAGATCCTCTTCCAAATCACCAAGATAACCAAGATAAGCCTACCTCTTCTACCAATAATGTTGATAGTCTTTTTGACCCAACTCCTAAAGAAAATGTGGTAAATATGACTAATATGTGAGGGGTCATTGCTTGTCTCACACATTTCATGTTATCCAAGATTCTTATCCAACTCACCTAAATAAGTTGGAGCAAGATGACCTTATATATTTTGATGAATATATCTATTTTATTATTTTTGGGAAACTAGGGTCTAGTTCCTAAATAATAAAGGGTCTAGAGTAAGGGATAAAATACAACCAAATACAGTAAAATATAAGTTTTGATCAATGTAATCAAATTAATTGCATATAGAAAGAAGTAAACTTATCTAGAAAAATAGGTTGAAATGAATGATTTTTGGGTTAATATATATTGCATAGGATTGGGAAGATGTCATGACACTTGGATCTGGATTTCATTTTATAAAAGGATAGGAGCACCAAAATAAAACACCTTAGGGCCCAACACTATAGTATTTTTCTACCACTGTTATCCTAAAGACCTAAGTTTTTTGGGTTTTGTCCACTATCCCTATGTGATCTTGTATATGAAATTTTGGAGGTTGAATATTGATAGATCTTACTATAGGTACATTTAAATATCTAAACCCTAGGTTTGTCTACACACACAAAACAACAAATACATCAAAATCATAAGGGGGAAAATTGGGTTAGGAGAAGTATGATCACATGATCTAAAACCCCTACTATCCTGATTGATACCTACATTAACCCTAAAGCTAGGGTCTCAGATGAAATGTAGTTCTCCCTTATGGAACATGAATAATCAATATGCATGGTAGATACAAGAATGAACTTTTTCCTAGGCCCTTCCTTGATCAAGCATGTAAGTCTATGTGTGATAAAGAATGCTGAGCTATACTATTGACTGATTTTAATTATGTAATGTGCCAAAGTAGTAAGTGATAGATATAAAATGCCTTAAGTGAGGGAAACTGACTATTGGAGATAAAAATGCCTTTGGATAGGAGAGTTGAAAATGGACACCCTAGGGTCCAGTGCTGTAGTCCAATGCCAATGCTCTTATCCTACAAGCTCAGGACATGGGGGGATGGAATTAACATGGGGAATAGAGTCTGATTAAGATAGAATGACCACTTGGAAGGCTATATATGACCGGGAATGAGAAAAAAGGTGACTAGAAAAAGAGACAAGACTAGGATGAGTAAAAACAAAAGATATGGCTAATGTGAACAAGGCTCATATTCTCCAATTAGAGTCTCCTATGAAAGGACTGTAAAAAGATATGATATGTGTGGTTTCTTCACCAATTTAGGGTGTATACATTTCCTCCACTTTTATTCTAGTGATGTAATGAAATGAAGTACTAGAGTAAAAAAAAGAAAATAAAATGCATACCTAACCCTACCTACATGGAGATGAATGTGCTGCAAAGGGTCCAACTCACTTCCTAGCTAGGGAAGTGGATGGAGAGCAGAATAGTGCTTGGAGAAATAAACCTTGAAATGGATGCCCCTTATATGAAATTTGAATGTGGAATCTGAGTAACATGGAGAAAGAGGGAAATGCTTACCCCCTATGTTGAATCTAACTAAAAATGAGAAATTCTTGGAGGCCCAAAACTAATGTCTATCCTCTATCCCACATAAAATCATGTAATATGTAATGTTTTTATATAATTTGCATGTTGTGAAAAGCAAAATTTGTCATGCCCCTACTTTTAATATCTGAACTGGAACTGAGAAATGCTCTGAGGCCCAAAACCAATATCTATCATCTATCTCGCACAAACTCATGTAGTCTAAGTTTGTGTAATATAATGGACCAACCACTACAAACGGTTGTGTGGTCTAGCTTGGTGGCAACCTTGGTATAGCTAGGTGTAATCTCAAACTCTAGTTAATGTTTAAGAAGATAATGACATGTCTTAGCATTTGATCTATATAATCTTGGATGATGAATAACATGAACATTTGTGCCATGCCCCTATATTTGGTATGTGAGTGATGTATATGTATAATATAGTAATCTATATAACCACATGTGATATGACCTATTATTCTATGACCCATGTGAAAAATTGGAGATCAAAACACTGTGCTCTGCACTATGCCTATAATCTGCTATCTGGTCCTGTAACTATGTCATGCTATATGTGTGAGACGTGTATTAATGTACATGCCCCCAAATTTGGTATCTTAGTTTGAATCTATATCAAAGTCACTTTGAATCCATATATTTTGAACCACTATATCTAAATAGTCTATGTATGTATAAATTGAAGGTATATCCCCTTGAATGTCTTGAGTAATGCCAAGTGACCCATGTAATCTGAATCACTATATATTTCAACTAATCTGAGCTAAATTTGATAATCTGACTACTAGATGTATATGAACTATGGTGTGTCCACTTAATAGAGTGGATAAACATGTTGGGTAAGTTTAGGAATATGAATAGTAGGAATGATGCCCCGTTTTGGGGAGAGGGACAAAATTTATGATAGAGGAGTTTGAGCTAAAAGTGATGACTAGTGGCATAGAAATAGATGTAAGATTGGTATGTGTTGAATTTATTGAGAGGTTGTTTGATTGATTAGACTAAGTTATTGAAATTAGAACAAGTTTTGATTAGTGATGATCAAGGCATGTGTCTGGGTGTAAGATAAATATAGAGATGTGCATGCTATAGTATGACAATGAAATAGTAAGAAAGTGAGGCTCACATGATGTCAAAGGTATCATTGTCTCAATTTCATGGAAGAAAAAGGTTTAAAAAATGGAGTTACGGGGTTTAAGTTATGGGCAAAATGGTATTTTGATTTGATTGAGAAAGATGGGTAATATAGGAAGTTGGATTGATTCTCAATTAATTTATGCATGGGCTAGATTAAGATTTGGAGCTCTAGAATAGGAGATATTTTGAGGAGATGAGCACTTGCTATGACTTGGTTTGAGCAGTTGGTAGCCTAGGTTCAAGCTAGTGGTGATGTTACCTTGGTTACTAGATGAAATGTGTGATTTTTTCCTATTTGAAATCCTATTTTTGATGTTTTTGAGATGTTTAAAGTGTCCTAAGAAAATTTTGACTAGTTTTAGCATCTTGTCTAGGAGTCAACACTCTTGTCTAGGGTTTAACATTGCTATCTAGGTTCTAACACTCCTATTTAGTGCTAGTGTCCTTTTTTATAGCACTATGTAGGACCATATTTTATATCTGATACTATCTACTATTCACTAACTATAGCTATGCATGGAGACTCTACTAAATGTAAGATTATTGGATGTGTAACTAAAGCTATGTGCTATGAATAAAGATCATCTATCTATAATTGTAGTGGATTGCTACATGAAATAATACCCTATAGCCTCTACTATGATGCATATGACTGAGTGATATATTGAGATAAAGCTAAAACCTATGATGGTTGCTCATCTAATCTCAATCATAGTGGGTTGCTACGTGAAATGAGTCCTGGAAAGCTCATTTATAGTGAATATCTCTCTAGAACACTCTATGATGTGGGTTCATCTAATCTTAACCATAGCGGGTTGCTATGTGAGATAGGACCCAAAAAACTTAACTGTAGTGAATATCTCTCTAGAGTTGTACTCTACTATAGTGCCTATGATTGGGATAGATATGTGTATGGAACTACATGATGTACTCATTTAATTATAGTGCTATATGTAGGCTACTTTCACTATACTAGTTTTTAAACCT
Source organism: Torreya grandis (assembly GCA_037957365.1). Lineage (NCBI taxonomy): Eukaryota > Viridiplantae > Streptophyta > Pinopsida > Cupressales > Taxaceae > Torreya > Torreya grandis. The sequence goes on along the minus strand of JARHVA010002493.1, from coordinate 768,895 downwards.
TCTGAATAGGTGGAATAGAAGATCTTCAATGAGGCTTGGTCTTAGAGGCTACATTACTCTCAAAATGAGTAACTAATGATTCTAGTGAAGGAATGTCTTAGGATGACTCAGTCATGGAGGAATAAGGTCTAGGAATCCATGATGGAAGAAATATTAGTGCCCCTTGTGTGAGTGTTATGATTCCATTATCAACACATCTATTAATGTAATCTTGAGTCCATAATAATCATTATCTCTATGTCCATAAATATGATGATAGTTACAAAAGGGCTGATGTGGTTTTCTATGTAAGAGATGTGGATCTCGTTGATGAGTAGAAAGTAATGTGATTTACCTTCTATTTAGTAGTGCTAATAATATGAAACATGGGATATCCAACTTTGAATCAAACTATAATGGTTCCTTTCTATTTTTTTCTATAGTGCATAATGTAGGTTGTGTTCTAGAAACTTGCTCTCTATTCTTAACTAATTACTTTTTTAGTTGAGGTCTCCTATCTTGTTTAGGACATGGTGGATGCTATGTGCTAGGAGCTATAGATGGGGGTACTACTATAAAATTAGAGTATTTCAATCAAATTAATATGTCTCAATCAATCCCAATTTCTTTTCCAAAGCTATAACTATATAACATATGTTCCAGAAAGAGGACTCTATCTGATACAATATATGATCTAAGAGTGATTGATGAAGCCCCTTAATAAAGATATGCTAAATTTCTAAATCTATTGGTTTATAAATCAATCTTAACATGTAATTCTTGAATCATAAGATATAATCACTAACTGGATCTCAAGTATTCTAATGCAATGTGGAAAGTTTCTCATATGTAACATGAGGGCCCATGTTTGCTATGTAATATCTGAGAAATGCCTCATATAAGTCATCATATGTGTGTAAGGAACTAATGGGGAATACATGAAAGAACTAATTCTATGCCTCCCCCACTAATGTCTTCTGGAACAAATTGAGTAGAATCAAAGGACTCGCATGAGATGACAAAACCTTCCAAAAGGCTTGAAGGTATACAAATGGATCTTCAGTTCCATCAAAGTGAGGTAATGATGGTATTTGGAAATGCTTAGGAAATGAAGCTTTTCTGAATGTTTTCAGAAGAGGGTTACCATGTAAATAATTGGCATCCATCAAGACTTATAAGCCTTGTTTTCCAAGGTAAGGAGATGTACTTCATGTTGTAATTCACCAACTACATGCATCAAAGAAAGAATCTCTTGGGATGTATATTAACATCTTGAAGTGGTTCATTTAATCATTGAATTTGATCATTAATTTTAGCCATGGGAATGCTACATTTAGTAATTAGATCATAGAGAGGGAGTGTGCTCACTTAAACCTTTGGAATAATGGTAAATTGGACCTTGGTAGAGGGATGTGGGATACCATTATCTTTAGGTAAAGAGTGACAAATAGGTGCTATCGTAGTAGGGGGTGGCTTGGGAGATTCATTTGTATCTTTATGTCTTAGTGAATCACATTATAATTAAGTAGAGAATGTGATGTTAACATTAATATGTAAATCATTTGAGATAGAACCATGAAAAAAAGTAGAAACAATAATTGGTAGTGAGTTATGTTTGAGAGGAAGAGTGAGAGAAGAGTTAGAAAGATGAGATGCATTTTATTATTCACTATGTAGATAGTAATCAGAATTATTTAATGAATTACAATAGATACAATATTATTCATAGTCACTCTCATTTTCATATTCATTTGCATGTTCACTATAATACTCATTATCATTTCCATTGTCACTAGGGAGAGATGTAAGAGAAGAATTGAATTCTTTTCTAATATTCAATAAATTATCATGTGAAATTGGAATATTATGTGCATCTATGTTATCTATGGATGGAGTGTATGCATTATTTTCATTTGAAACATAATAAGTAAGAGTAAGAGATTTATCATTTAGACATTCTTTTGATAAAGTAGAGTTGAGAGCATGAGATGCATCATTTGAACTATGCATTGGAAATTTGATTTTATTGCATTTATATTGTTGTATTTTGAAAATAAAGTAGAGAGAGAGAGAGAGAGAGAGAGAGAGAGAGAGAGAGAGAGAGAGAGAGAGAGAGAGAGAGAGAGAGAGAGAGAGAGAGAGAGAGAGAGAGAGAGAGAGAGATAGGTTAATATGGAAGCAATTTATTACCAATAAGAGTTTCACTTAGAAGTGCATGACTAATTTATTTCTTTATTGCATTGTGCATAGGAGAATGAGGTGAAAAGTGCCTTTCCAATTTATCAAAATTATTTTCTTTAGATGAGGGAATAAAAGAGATAGGTTTGAGAGAAGAAGATGCATCTACTTTTTATTCACTATCTCTTTCACATGTATCATCATATTTCTCATTACAATAATAGTAATTATCTTCATTGTAAATGCAATCATTTTACACATTTTTAGCTAATGTGCAATTTTGCAAATTTGTCCATCCATTGTCATAATTATGAGATTTTTTTTGAAATTGATCTATGGGATGAGAGGGAAGAAGTGTCTTAGTGGCCATTTTATTTATTTCACCAAAGAGAATATGTAAAATTACTATTAATCAAATAAATGAAAAAATAACTACTAACATAAAGATTTTGGAAATATTTTTGACAATTGAACAATTTGCAAAAATTCCAAAATATTTTTCTAAAAATTGCAAAGAAGGCTTGGGGTTTGAGGACCTAGTTTGGAAATCTAGGGTTTTGGGTTAGGGTTTTAGAAAATTTGAAAATTATGACAATAATTTAAATTCTAAAACAATGTTTGAATACAATTAATACCCACAAATTTATACAAAAATAAAAATTTGAAATTTAATTTTTGCACAAAATATCTACCAACATAGAGATTTCAAAAATATTTTTGACACTACAAACAATTTGCAAAAATTCCAAAAGATTTTTCTAAAAATTGTAAGGGTTGGAGGCTTAGGGTTTGAGGACCCAGTTTGAAAATCTAGGGTTTTGGGTTAGGGTTTTAGAATTTTTGATAATTATGATAATAATTTAAATTCTAAAACAATATTTGAGTAGAATTAATGCATAAAAATCTATACAAAAATCAAAAATTTTATTTTTGCATAAAATATGAAGGAAAAACCCTTAGGGTACCTAGGGTTTTAGATTTGTTCGAAGTAAGTTGGGTTCACTAAATGTTTTACTATTTTTGGGAAACTAGGGTCTAATTCGTAAACAATAAAGGGTTTGGATTAAGGAAAAAAATCTAATCAAATATAGTAAAATACAAGTTTTGATCAATTTAATCAAATTATTTACATATAGAAAAAAGTAAACTTATCTAGAAAAATAGGATGAATTGAATGATTCTGCAGTTTAAATCTACTGCACAAGATTAGGAAGATATCAGGAACTTAGATCTAGATTTTATTTTATGAAAGGATAAGAGTGCTAAAATAGGACACCCTAGGGTCCAACACTATAGTCATTTTTTGCCATTATTGTCCTAGAGACCTAAGTTTTTTGGGTTTTATCCACTATTTTGTGTGAGCTTATATATTAAATTTTGGAGGCTGAATGTTGACAGAGCTCACTGTAGGTCCATTTCAATCTCCAAACTTGGGGTATATCTACACACATGAAATAACAAATACATAAAAATAATAAGGGGAAAAATTGGGTTAGGGGATGTATGAACGCATGATCTAGAACCCTTGCTATCCTGATCACTACCTACAATAACCCTCAAGCTAGGTCTCATATCAAATGTAGTTCTCCTTTAGGAAATGTGCATAATAAAAGCACACAGTAGATGCAAGAATGAACTTTTGCCTAGGATATTCCTTGATCAAGCGTGCAAGTATATGTGTGATGTAAAATGTTGAGCTATACTATTGACTAATTTTAATTATGTAATGTGCCAAAGTAGTAAGTGCTAGATATAAAATTCCTTGTGAAGTCCTTTATATAAGAGACTCTTTATTTTGAATTTTGGAGCTTTATTCACATTTGGTTGACATTAGAAAAACTTAAGGACAAAGCTAAGAAGGGATTGGGACTCATTAAGTGAGGGAAATTGATTATTGGGGATAAAAATGCCTTTAGATAGGAGCACTAGAAATGGACACCCTAGGGTCCAACACTATAGTCCAATCCTAGTGCTCCTATCCTATAGGCTCAGGACCTAGGGGGATGGAATTAGCATGGGGAATAGAGTATAGCTGAGCTAGATTAATCATCTGGAATGCTATGGATGACTAGGAATGAGCAAAAAAGTGACCAGAGTAAGAGATAAGACCAAGATGAGTAAAAACAAAAGACATGGCTAATGTGAACAAGGCTCATATTCTCCAGTCAGAGTTTTTAGTGAAAAGATTATGAAAAGACATGATATATGTGGTTGCTTGACTAATTTAGGGTGTATACACAATTCTAACACCTCCCTTGGATAACACTTCTCATACTATTTTTACCATCCCTCCAACCTTTACCTATCACCAATGATACTCAAACTTCTATCAACATTACTTCTAATCTATCTCAAACCAAACCTGCATTAATAGCTCCATCATCTCAACATAATCTATAGACTTGTCCTCTAATTAAACCTTTTGCCTCTTCTCAACATAAATTCACATGCATTTTAGATCCTCATTCTAAGGATCTCCTTCAATATTATGCACCTCTTTCCAATAATCTTATTATGGGTTATGATGAGTGGGATCCTATCATGGAACTCACTAATCTCCCATCTCAAATCCCATTTCTTGAACTTATATGAACCTCTCCATGGAAACATAACCATCTTATGTAGTTTTTGTTTGAAATGAACATCCCTCATCCTCTCCTAACAGGATGTGAAGCTAACTTATTTGGATCAGAAGATAACATTTTACAATAGTACAAAGAGATGCCCATACATGTTGATGAAACAATGTACATTTATCTTTCCCTTAAATTATCCATTGCTTCTATGATCCTTGATGAGATTCTACTTCGTATGGATGATCCTCCTCTATTTATCAGAGTCTAAATTGGTGATATCCAAGTCAAGCATGCCTTGATTGATGAGGGTTCCTACACTTGTTTCACCTTTCTCAATTTTATCAAAACACTTAGATATTATGAATGTAATATTAAATCCACACACACCACATGTCAAGGCTATGATCAAAGGAAAATGCCTCCTTTAAGTTTTGTGTGGTTCCCCATTACTATTGCACCTATCATCATTCATGTGAAGGTGATGATCTTCAATTTTCCTATATCTTATAATATTTTTCTTGGTAGGCCATGGAATCATCACATGAGAACAATTTCCTCTTTTGCTTACCAATGCATCAAATTTCTTCACAATGGAGCCATCTACAAGATTAAAGGTGACACCGATCTTTGGAAATTTGAATAATTCCAAGACCATGGTGTATTCAATATTCCTACCCTTGAACCCTTGCCAAGTGTTCTATTTCATGAATATTAATGATTTAAATTCCATATCAATTCCACTCGAGGTTATAATGGTCACCCTAAACCCATCAAGAATATACCCCCTAACCTCCTAGATTTTGATGATGATGAGCTTGATAAGATCAATCTCAAGATTAAAATTTAATATCTCTCATCTCATCTCATCTCTCAGCTTCTTGCTTCTTTAAAATCTCATTCTTGTCAACCACCTTGTGATGACATCCCCTTTGTCTTAACTAAGACTTAGAATTCCATTCATCATACCACATTGGGTGACAAGGTTATCCCTACCTACACCATTAATCTTCATACACCTGATTATGATGATGGTTATACCTTAGATGATCCCTTCTTAGGAGGTTTTATTCAGGTCCATGATGATAATATTATTTATTATCATTCTTCTTTACTTCATTATTTTAGTATATCTTCCCATATTCCATCCTATATCATTTCTAATTGTAAAATTTTCCCTCTTGATCATAAGGTAGAGATGGTGCACACACCTCCAATTTCTGAAGAACCTTGTAGGTGTATGCTTATGGATCATGCTATGACTAGTCCCTATCACTTTGATAGATGTCATGACCCATTAGATTACTTATCCCTAAGATACGTGTGACTATTTTTCAACCTTTTATAGAACCCACCCCTTCCTTAATAGAGCCCACTTTGGACTCCATTTCTACTCCCTTTATAGCTAAATATCTTCCTATTTTGGATCCTATTACTCCTTCAATCAAGCCTTGTCCAATGTCTCCATGAATCTCACCTTCTCTTGGTGATGGTTTATTCCCTTTACCACAACTAGTTCCTTCACCCACCAAATGGGCCGATTAGCCTTATTGTGATATTCATAAAGTTGTCAATCACTGGACTAGAGATTGTTCCCTATACCAAGCTCCCTTAAATTTTATTTCACTTCCTCCTGTGAGTATACCTACCAAGACTATTCACAAGCATATTTATTGATTTCATGACATAGATAACCATTCATCCATGCATTATTGCAATATGTGACAATATATTGACACCTTGTATCCCAACACTCTTTAGTCCTCATATTAGGCTATACCTCCCTCAAAAGTATCCCCTATGTATCTTCTTAAGTATGAAGAGGTATATTGGCTTTGGCACTAATGCGACACACATCACACTGATCATTGCTACATCCTTTAGTATCACATTAAAGATCACCTCCTCATCATTCCTATACCTTATACCATTCTTCCCATAGGTTTCTATCAAAATAATTCTCCCCCTTATTCCCATATGGTTCCATCCTCACCTATAGACCTTCCCTCACCCATGGATCCTTCTCCACCCATGGGTCCCTCACCTGTGGCTCTTTCATCTCTCATGTAAACCAATCTCATGAATTCTCTTGAGCATGCCCTACATGATATCCATCATTAGCATGATCCTTCAACCATTCCTACCTTTTCTATTGAAGAGATTTGATGTGAAGTATTCTCTCAAATTTCCTTGAATATCGATGAGACATTAGCAGTAGTTCACATTCAAATTCATAAGGACTTATTAGATATTATGGATAATGTGTGTGGAAAAATATATCAATACTTATGAACACATTCATGGTGTTGTTACATTTTTATTTGGATTAGATGTGTGCTCCAACTTCAAATTTATCTATTTTATATCATTTGACATTGTGTCAACTTCTTATCTATCTTACATGGTGACTTTTGTTTTGAATTACATGTTACTTATGGTGTCACTATGTTATATTATGGATTTATTTTTTATCATTGCATTCACTTTTTATGGCTCCCTTATTCTTTTTCATGATTGTTTTCTATCTTCTCTCTATAAACATAGATAATTGTTATTATGACTTGGTTATATAGAACTTGCTCCTTTTAGTCACTCCTTCTTTACCATGTGATCAATTGTCAAACAATTCATCTCATTATAATCTCCTTTTATCGATCCACTTTGGATCTCCTTTAATTACCCTTTATTCCCTTTCACAAAGTAAGCATACACATGGTTGAGACTTGAGATAACATGTTCATCATTAAGTCGAGGTGCTCTAGTCAGTCTTGTCTTTGGATACTTAGCTTCCTTTAGCCAAAGCCTAAATATCATTCATGTTTATCACTCCATCTCTCATGATTGGTCATTCCAAGTCTATATGGATGAGGAATCATAAAATCCATACCAATATTCAAAATCCAAATCATTTAACAAAAGGTAATGATCTAAAAGGCAACATTCAAAAATTATCAAAAGTTAAATCACATTAAAAGACACGATTATAAGCACATCTCCTCTTTCTAATAAGATATCAAACCTCAAATTTAGCCTCACAATAGATCCAAGGTCTACTAGAGTGCAGTAGGCTACTAGATTAGAAAAAGAGAATAAAAAAATATTTTAGTGTTACTTTCTCATGTAAATACCCAATCTTTGCAATAGACTGATGGTTATGTAAGGGGTCTTAAGGAATGGGGAACACATTGTGGGAAGGTAGGTCCATTTTAATTTTCTTGTTCAAAACTACCTACATGAGTTGATATTAGTAAAACACTTATTTTCCTACATAGCTTTATGTCTATAGCAAACATGTATCCTTTGTATATGGATGGTCACTAGTTACTTAGTATCTTCTCATGTCCTTAGTGTGCCTCATGCTTCCTAAGGTCTTCTCATATGATGTCTATGTTATGATTCTTACATTCCATTTTTAAATCCCTACAACCCTAATATTTCCCCTTGATAAATATTATTTTATTCATTGATCACTCCCCTAGGGATTCTATTTATGAGTTTCATTGTAAGACCATGGATAGGACCTGACCTTCCTCAAAAATAACCAAATTTTCATGTTATCATTTAAAACATCCCCTTTTACCATATTTTCACATTATTTTCACCTCATTGGTGTTCCCTTTATGAGTTTCAGTGTAAGATCCTGGATAGGACCTAACCTTCCTCATAAATATTTTCAATATCCAAGTCACAACAAAATTACATGTGTTAAATATGAGATAAGATGTAATTGATTATGAGTTACATGTCATTGACATGCTTCCAATCTCGATTTAGTATATTTTATGCTTCAGTAATCTTTCATTTTTATTTTCTTATTTTCTAATTGCAAGTAGGAATCCAACCATCTTTTTTAAGTTTTTTATACATCCCAACTTGAATTAGTGTGATTAATTTAAGACCATTTTGCCAATTTTGTTTATCTTTTATACTTTCTAACATGATTTAGTATGATTGATTGACATAATTGATTTATTTTCATACCATTTGGTCTTTCACATGCTTTCTATTTTATTACATTATTTTCATACTTTCCAACATGATTTGTATGATTTTACTTATTTTATTTTGGTACCATCCTTTATCATGGTTTTAAAACAAACCTTTTCCCTCTTGTTTACCACTCTTTGGTTTCTTATACTTAGTCATTTTTTGTTATTACACATTTCCCAATGTGAGCTAGTGTGTAGTGCATTTGTTTTTTATTACTTATACTTTGCCAAGTCCTTTTCACCTATTTATTTTTAACCATGCATGTGTCCTACATAATTATAGAAAATAAAACACAACACATATTTCCTATAACATATACAAATAAAATAAAATACATGTACTAGTAAGAAATATATCCATGCAGAAAAGAACTTGACCCTGCATAGCAGAAATCTTTGCTGCCGGTCCCTCTCAGATACCTGAGAATCCACTAAACTACCCTCCAGTGCTTCTTTCCCAGATTGACTACAAACCTACTGACAACTCCCTCTACTAGGGCAATATCAGGGAGTACACATGTACTCAACCTCATCATGTGATTGGGGACCCTATTCTGTGAACTGTCCATCCATAGGTGTGCTTGTCGTACTGCATCCTGCACTACCTTCACACAATCATCCTGTGACAACATCAACTTGTGATCTTCCCTGTCTCTAGGATTACTCATGCCAAAGAATTTTGCTGCTCCTAAATTCTTCATGACATACCACTGAACTAACTTTACCTTTAGCTCAGCAAAACCCTGCATGTGTGACCCCACTACATACAGTAACAGGATAATGTCAGCGACCATCATCCAGCCTGGTAAAGAAACACACAATGGTTACAATGACATTGACTAAAGCTATGCTTTGTCATCCACCTATCAAACCTGTACCACTGTCCTGCAGCTTGCTCAAGACCATATGACCCAGCCTTCCATCTCACGTGTCCATTCTCTCTATTCTTTAACCAATGAATCCATTCATCTCTCAGTGCTTTCATACTGGCTGACAACTCTACCAAATCTCCCATTTGGTTCTGCATCCTAGGAATCAAATTCCTCATTCATGCCATGCTCTCACTATTTCTTGGATCCTTCCTACTCTGCAGTGAGCAATGAGTATAAAGAAGAGGAACAACGAATTTGAGGCTTACTTACCCTTTCAGTCCTTCATATGGGCATTTGAGACTCCTTGATAGCTTGTTGTCTACCCAAAATCCATCTCAGTGACTGACCTCAGTCACCACACAGTCTACATCTGACCGACGTCAGTTCCATGCCACTGTCCTGGTCACCAATGCCATTTATCCTATCAACGTCAGTCTCCACCAGCCCGACACCACTGACTTTGCCTATCTACACATGACTGACATTGGTGCCTGTCTATTCAACACTAATTTCCCATAATCGACATTGGTACTTGTGTTTTCCTGTGAGTGATGACTTTTTACTCGTGAGCTCTCTTTAGATCAAAACCCTATCCAAACTGCCCTACTCAAGGTTACTCAGCCTTCTCCACTGATCTCTGTCCATCATCTCCTCCATGAACACCAAGGCTTTCCAGTTCTTAAGTCTGTCAAACACATCTGACTTCCTCTTAAGAACATGCATCTCCTTTTTGCTCATGTGACCAAGCTTACAAAGCCACGTCTTCACAACAAAAGAAGAATCAGTAATAAAAGCAAGTAGATAAAGAGTACCTGCTTTCTTACCACATGCTAATTTTAGTGCATCCTTGGTAACATTCCAAGAATCCGCTGTGAGAGTTACTATGCATCTCTCATCACCCAACTTTTTTGAAGAAATTAGCCACATCTCCAGGACTGGGACCTGCATGACCTCCTTCAACACCCATGTGTTGGCCATCTGCAATTTCAGCCACACTTCCCCTTTGCCAAAACTTTGACAAGGCACACCAGCCCCTAAATAAATCTTTCCAAAGTCTCCAAAGACCTTAACATGGAAAAATAATCTATTTTGGGCTGCATGGAAAGAGGCAACAGAATCTATAAAACAAGATTCTACTTTATCCAAGGAACATCCTAGAGCATCTTGTGTAACAACACTTGCAACATCTACTTCTTCAGTTCCTTCATGCTGATCTTCTACCAACCAACAATATTTCTTTACCTGCTCTTTCTTTCCATAACACCGTAATTGACCATTCATGCCTTTGAATTCCTCCATTATTAGTGTACTTTCTTCTACCATTGCTATACTCCCACTCAATCAAAAACCCCTGAGAGTGACCTATAATCAAACACAAACCTGCTCCCTGCAACCTTAGCTCTGATACCACTTTGTCAAGAATCTAGAACAATAAACTGCTTTGATACCAATTGTTAGGACCCGAAAGCACAATTGATTACCATGTACAAGCAACTAAATATGCAAAATTAACCAAAAGTAATAAGTAACTAGAATTCAAAAACAACACAGAATATGAGAGAAAATACCCAATTGTATTAATACTCTTCTAAAAGGAAATACAACAAAGAAGATGCCACAGTCTTCTTCTTTACACACCTCTAGGGATCCCACACCTCTAGGGCATAAATAGTAAATCTCTTCAAGAGTTATCTCTCTTGTAATATCAATTACAAACACAACTCAACACACAGAGTTGTCAACCAGTCAGTAACAAAACTATCAGTACACTGAGTACACACCGCACTCCAAGTACACAATCATACTTCAAGTAGATCTCACCTGATCTTGCTACCTGTTGTGTTGCTAACCTCCTTGATCTTGCACACCTACAAATCACCCTAGTTTTACACACCTGCAAACCTAGATCTCGCACACACACACACACCTACAAATCAATGATCTTACTTACCATGTAGATCTCCTAACCTGGCCTTGCACACCTGCTGACCAAGATCATACACACATGAATAACCCTTTTGATTCTCCAAACCAGCACCCCTGTGAATCTTCTATTAGAACTTGCACAACCTACATCTCTACCTGATCATACCCACTTGGCACCCCTATGGAACTAAGAGGAACACACCTTGCTCTCTTCACTCTGAAGGAGCTAACCTTGCTCTTACTCAACTAACACAAATTAAAATACAACCCATGAGTCTATTATATAGATCTCATACAAATAATAATTAGACATCCAATTACAATAATTAGATCTACAGCTTAAGACTAAAATTAGCCTTTAACATGCAAACAACTGGTTTGTTAACAAACTATTTGTGAAACTCACAGTTCTGAACCACACATGTGACCGACATTGGTCCCTGTCTATCTGGGGATGACCGACATCGGCCGATCCTTGACTGATGTCGGTAGCTTCCTATCTACACCTGACTGACGTCAGTTGGCTTGACCGACGCTGGTGACTGTGACACTCAGCAACCCCTCCATGTTTACATCTGGGTGAAGCTTTTAGCTCCACAACCTAACATTTCCCAATGTGAACTAGTGTGTAGTGCATTTGTTTTTTATTACTTATACTTTTCCAAGTCCTTTTCACTTGTTTATTTTTAACCATGCATGTGTCCTACATAATTCTAGAAAAGAAAACACAACACACATTTCCTATAACATATACAAATAAAATAAAATACATGTACTAGTAAGAAATATATCCATGCATACACAAACACAACCATAATACAAACACATAAGATCAACATCTAACTATCAACATAGAAAATATCTCTATATATCATGTGTTTTTGATACAAAATATAAAAATACATCGCTTCAGCTCTAAAGGTTAGGCTCTATCATGTCTATCTTGTGGTCTAGCCATGCTACCCATAGATGCCTCAGATAGTCCCTTATGAATAGTACTTGTAAAGAGGATGTCTAAGATCTCAAGCCTGCTACCTATCTTTGTAGGTTGAACACTTGGGCCTGTACCTGTCCTAGCTAAATAGTGGTAACCAAATGCATGAATCTCTCTTGAGACAAGGCCTATCATGCCTCTACCTCTCCTGATCCCACCCCTACTAATGGCTATATTCCATCTCCATATGCCTATATCCACTTCATAGCTTCCCCCACTATTCTGAACCAACTCACCTAAGCTAGGGTAGATGGTACCATGGGATCATCCAATATCATGGGGTCATATGGTGTCAGTGCCCCATCTAAAATATCATGGAGTGATCCCATCATGAGGTATCCCCATCTGGCCTCATCATCTATAAGATATATAAAATTCAAACCATATAGATGTTATATCATAGATATATCTCAAAATCTATCTATAATTTATCAAACAAATCTCATACAAATAGTATTTTATTTTCAAATCTTAAATAAATTTTAAGCATTTATTACCTATCCTGGTGTCACTAATCATCATCTCTCGATATGATTTTTCATCAAGCATGATCTCTCCATCAACTCATATTTTGATCACCTCATCCATAAGATGCATCTAAATTAATATAAGCCTCACCTCAGTGGTGCCTCTATAGACCAGCTTTACCCTAGGCTAACTAATGGGTCATCCTGTATAACCATACTCTATGCTCTCTCTTGCTACTATCATATCCATCAGTGGTATGATCAAGGTGGTTATAACTCCTCCTAATATGGTTCTAAATGTGGTACTTTTAGTACTCTTACATCCATGTCCATGCCCTCTTTAGCTATCGACTATCATGTTTGCCCTATCCATTATCTCTCACATCATAGTTTGATCTTTAGTCTTATGACTAGTGCTCATCTACCTCCTTTCCCTCTTAGATCTCCCATGTCAAGCCCAAAATATGGGCACCATTATAGGAGCTACTACATGAGGGAGTCCAAACTATCTTGACAAGCATGCCACTAGATGAGGCTCTACCCACCAAGTGTAATGACATGTGATTTATAATCATTCTAACTCTAGCACCATCATCTCCCAACTTGGCCAAACTATGATAATGTGTGTATACAGCTACCACATAATATCTCCTTGTATGAATGACTATAGCATTGACATATGGGACATGGCTTACATCACCTGATCTTATCTCCATATTAGCACCTGAGGCAATTGATCATTGACAACATGGGGTAACCCAGTTGGTCAAAACATTGAGAACCTCTCATATATCCAGACACTCAACAATACCACTAGACCCATGGTCTTCCTCCCTCTAGACAACATCCCATACATATCATGCATGAGATAAACATAGATGATAGAACCCAAGTCATAGAGTATGGCCTACTCCAATATCCATTGACATAAGGATATCACATATAGTGGTACCTTGTCATCCAATTTGTGACATATCACTTGTGCTATCACAACATTCTAGATATTCAAAATTTGGGTAATATGGACATAATAAAAAACTCACCCTAAATCTTGAGTAAATACTATTCGAGCACATCACCCATTAGGCTAATTCTTGCCTCTCCTCTTGATCATTCGATATCCTCATGATCACTGGTGTCCCCTATAAAAAGTCCGAGAAATGCATGGACATCCTCTAATGTGACCTCTAGTTTCCTTAAAAAATTCTTGGGGTTAATTCCAATTTCTACAATTGGTCTAATTTAAAAATTTCTATAAAATGCTTAATTTCCAATAAAATACTCAAAACAAATTTGAAATTCTCAGTTACTTACCTATGCTGCACTCACTATGGTCACTAAGTGTCCTCATCTCAATTGTTGTCTCCTTACCATCTTGGCTCTTTTAGATTTTTATAGGTCTCTTAAAGCTCTAACTTTATCTTATAATATTAAAAAAATAGTAAATTAATCATTTTTCACCCTATTTAAAGTTACTATTCACAATTATTTACCCTTCAAATATTTACTCTCAGATTCCTTATTTCGATCATATCTTTATTTTTATTAAATCATTTTTCAAACCATAAAAAGTTATGGAATCCTGACATCATAGAGAATATTTTCCATTATTATATGCCTATATTTCAATTTTTTCAATTTTTTGCTCTTTTTTACACTAACTCTACATGTTTGCCTAATGTTCCTCACATTGGACACCATCACATCTATCGTATCTCCTTCTTTATCTAAAACACTAAGGTAAGTAAAGGCATGTTTTTTTCAATTCTATCCTTTCATTTATCTTATTTGTTCCTTATTGCATTTTATTTAGCATCAACATTATGTGTCATCATATTCTATTCTTGAGGCACCATCCCATGTTAGACTTACATGACACATGATGAGCCTCGAGTGGGGCATATATATACACCTAGTATTTTAATTTTTTAAAATCAATTATTGATGCTATTTATCTTATAGAAACCCATTAAGTCTCAATATCTCTGAGTGCACGCCTTAATGGGTGTACCAAAAAAGAGGTGGGAAGACCTTTGATGCTTCATAGGATTGTTATCCCTTTTACCACTTGCTATCTACACACTTATCTCTTAAAAACCATTCCCCTAAGCTTGTTATTCTCTCTTGCACACTCCTCTAGTATTTTACCACCTTCAGTACCCATTTTCCTAAGCTAAACCCCATTTCAATAGTTTACATGACTAGGTCAACTGGGTTGACCTTGTAATCTTATTGTTAAAACTCATTTAGGGTCTAGGTCAGCTCTTGGCCGACCTAACCCATGACCTAGTGAGTTTTTGTCAATAATAATATTAGGTCGACCCTATCAGCCAAAAATTTCAAAAGGGTTTAGGGTTAAATCCACCTATATATACATAATCATTTCTCCATTATTTATAGAAGATAAGAAGTAATAGATATTGTATATCTACTTATCCACCATTCTACTTGAGGGGAAAACTTAGGGTTTCATACTTTCTTTGGAGATATGGATCTTGTCTTATGGAGAAGTTTTTTGGATGTATTGATAAGTTGTGTAGCCTATAGCTAATTTATTCTTGTCATACTTACATACCACAACAAACTCTTGAAAAATACCTTGGCCAAAGGAGATATTGAGGTTCGGTGGGTTTGTCTTCAAAGGTAAGTATTCCTAACCTTTTTCCTTCTTTGTAATAGTAGATAAGATATGCATTTGCACTTCTCTTCCATGCATTAAGATTCTGTATATATTGACGTGAGTATATTTCTTCTATACATATTTAATTTTAGTGTTTATTACCCCCACTTTGTGACATAAGATTTTGTGAGCACTAGATTAGATTTCTTTGCTTTACTTATTATTAGTATAGTGAATATGAAAACATAGAACTTAATTGGGGTTATTATGTGGTTTTGCTTGACTGGAGGCTTTGGAACCCTCCCTAGTGATATTATTATCGTAAGAGATGCCTTATTCATGTTTATTAGATCCATATTGGTCATGTTCCTAATTATTTATGTATCTCCAATTGAAAGTGTAAGTATGATATATCTTCTCCGAGTTAGGATTGATGTGGATCTGATGCATTTCTGATTGTATACATGGAGGACTATCATGTCATTTTTTAGTTAATTTATTCTTATGGTTCAATATTATATTTGGGTCTATAGAATAATAAATTAAAATAATTTTATTTAATATTTATTATTTGGACCCAAAATTTTTATTATTTCTTAATTTTGATAATAAGGGACAAATAATTAATAAAATATTATTATTGAATGATTTATTAACCAAAGTGGGGCATGGTATTTTAAGGAGAAGGATAATGAAGTGGGTTTTAAATAAAATTAATAATTTAATTTTTCATTCTTATCCTTTATAAAAATTGATAGATTTGAGAAAATTTGAGAATAAGATAAAAGTAGGAAAAATAGAATTAAAGCAAATTATGGAAAGTGGGGAAAGATGACAACTAATGAATTTTTATAATTATATTTTTATCTTTCTAAATCAATGAGATATATTTTTTTTCTCCATTTGGGCCCTCTTGGTTATTTATATTCCATAATTTCATTTGAAAGGATCTTCTATCAAAACTATAAATTTTCTCTTGTAGAATAATGAGCATGCAGTGTTCTTCAGATCATCCTGAAACAAAAACTCTTAGATGAAGGTAGTTTTTGGATGAAAAACATGGATACCAAATATTTTATGATGAAACCCCTATGATCCATATATATAAAATTACATACATGAGTTGTTACAGAGCTTAAATGAGTGTAGATTTCAGCTAGTGTTCAATATTTATGCAGATTATTAGTGTGAGTGGAGTTAAAGGTGTTTGTTTCATAATTATAGGTATATTATATCATATATAAAGTGTATTTTTAGGTTTATTTCATGTTATTTCAATATTTTACTATGTTTTTAATTCATTCTATGATTATTGTAAATTGATGATGTGTTTTGAATAATATTTGTAGTGCATGTGTGTGGAACTGGCAAAGGTTTTGCCAAAACTTTGTATTTAATTTTAGAAATATTATGGGGAGTATATTTAAATAAATTTAAATATTTTTGAATTATTTAAATTCAATAAAATTTTACATATGTGGTGGATTTGAGTTATTGTGGTATTTCTCAAAAATTATCAAAATTTGGGTTCACTAGCTAGTGTAGAAAGGGCATATCTCATACAAAAATTGTTCCCAATACAAAGTTAATTTTAGATATGATATTTGTGATATTTATTTAAATAAGGGGACATGATAAAATATTAATCTCAATTTTTTTTAAAACAATAATCCCATTTCAAACTACAATTCAATCTTTACATTCCCATGTTCAAAGGCAAAATCAACACCACAACATAAGATGCCTATATTCAATAGCTTAGGGTATACATCTCAATAAATAGATTCATAGATGTTTGGAATATCACCTTAAATATTTTGAATATTTACATTCCATTATTTAATTGGAGGGATACTTTCAACTCATAACATACACAAGACTACATTATAATTGAGTTTTAGAAGACCTTTTCCAACACACTAAAGGATGAGTACTATCTTCTTCATCAATTTGAGGATGAATACATAAAGTTAAAATAAATTAAATATTATATGTATTATTAAATGGAATAATGTACAAATGAGTTTCATGACTAATTATACCCCTGCACAAGAACTTGACTTAACAACATAAGGTGTTGAAGTACATCAATAAGCTTCCACCTTATATCTATGCAAACATGGAGTTATTGACATCTAAAACTCTAGGGAAATATTATCACATTGCCTAAAAGATAAAATATAAGGAAAATAGGAATAAATATATCACATCTTCATCTAATGTTTTGCATAATAGCCAACATGCACACAACTCTCCATTTTAGCCTCAAGCACAAATGTAAAATTTATTTCACAAAGGAGAACAACCTACCAAGGCTACATAAAATTCAAAGGATCTTGAACCTTATACCTCCAAAAGATGAAATATTAATTTTAGGGACAATTGGTTCTATCAACATCATAACTCACCCATGATGACTCTAAATTTCAAGCATAACAATCTGTGCTTGTGTAGTCTACATCAAGTCCCTGATAGATGGATGCCACTTATCTGAGAAGCATCACCACTACCATATAAAAATATAAGGAGTGTGAATGCATATGTCACACCAAATTTTTGGTAAAATTTCAACCTCTTAATGCTATCATTGACAATAAAATCCAAAAAAACACCATCATGCAAGCTATAGCCTAGCACCTTGGATTTTCCACTATTGTGCATCCCAAACCATATTCCTTAGGGTGGATTAAATATGGGAATGATATATAGGTATGGAAATAATGCATCTTCAATTATAATTTTAATATTATGGAGGAGATTGTTACTTATGACATCACACTTATATAATTATGCAACATCTTGCTAGGGATACCATATTTTTATGAAAGAGATACTACATATCAAGCCAAACCATAGCATTGGATTGTATGAAAAAAATATCACTTCTTAAATATCTTATATTCAACTCTAATGACCAAATTAACCTTGGTATCTACCAATAAATTACATAAACTTATCTTACACATGTATAAATTTCTATTACTTGTGATCTATCATAAAACACTTGTGCAAGAAAAAAGCAAGCATTGGTAGTGCAATTAGTGAAATAAAATTTTCAATAATAACAAATCAAAAAGTTAATAAAGTAGAATAACATAATATTCATAGACCCCATAGGTCTTATAACACACTGTGTAATAAAACACCTCATAGATCTGGTCCCTACATCCCCTCTTTTAAATATCCCTTTGTATTGCATATCAATTTGAGAGAATGATAATTGGTACCAAATATAAGATTTCCTCAATTAGGGAAATATTAGGTCTAGATATTCTCCTCGTGGGAGTTTGATATTCCTTTCACCTAAGAAGGATGGGTCCTAATGTGTCTACATAAACTATCACAAACTCAAAAAAATCATGGTAAAGAATCAATACCCACTAAATAACATTGATGGCTTCTTGGACCAACTCCAATCACATAATACTTCACTAATATCAACCTAAAGTTGGGTTACCACCAAGTTTTAGTCCATCTTATAAATGCCTATTAGATATCCTTTAAGACTTGAGAAGGATTGCATGAATGGTTGATTATGACTTTCAACTTGACCATTGTGAGAAAAAAATTTATGATCTTGGTGGATGATCTACGTAGGCCCTTTCTCAACTAATTCATCTACTTGGATGACATTCTCATATTCAATAATACTTGGGAAGTACATTTAGAACACATCTCATTCATCTTAGACACCTTGCATTAACACAAGTTATAGACCAACTTAACAAAGTCTATGCTTGGTATTACATAGATTCAGTAATTAGGCTACATCATTTACGACACAATAATTCATGTAGATCCAAATAAGATCATACTAATGTGGGATTGGCCAACTCTACTCAATATCATTGAATTGAGGAGTTTTATTGGACTCACAAACTTCTACCACAATTTCATCCTTATTTTCTTGCACATCTTAGCCTCTTAGCTAAATAACACATGCCAAAGCCAAGTATGACTAGACTCATGAAAAATAATGCACTTTTTATGCTCTCAATCAATACCCTTATGTTTTTCTTATGCTCATAATGTTTGACATTGTACACTCCTTTAAACTTCACAATGATGGGTTTGACTGTGTACTTAATACAGTACTCATGTAGAATGGACATCCAGTTGTATATCACTTAGATATGTTCAAAAACATGGTCCAAAGGTACTCCACCTATGAAAAAGAGTTATACACTATTGTGTAATTAGTTAAGCTATGGTACCACT
Source organism: Torreya grandis (assembly GCA_037957365.1). Classification (NCBI taxonomy): domain Eukaryota; kingdom Viridiplantae; phylum Streptophyta; class Pinopsida; order Cupressales; family Taxaceae; genus Torreya; species Torreya grandis. The sequence continues at coordinate 749,079 of JARHVA010002493.1, read as the reverse complement.
ACATCTTAGGGAAGGAGGTGATTATTCATTCTAATCATAAGCCACTTCAATTTATACAAATATAAAGTAATCTATAGAGTGTACACCACATGAAGTGGATGAATTACCTAAAAAAATTCCATATAATGCTCCAGTTAAATAAGGAAAAGGATGATAAGGCATTATATTACCTTAGCCCACCATCAATTAGCATGCTCATCATAGTATTAATCACATGCAACTATAACTTTATAGACTAGGTATCCATCTACTCAACAAACAAGAAGTTTGAAAATATATACACTAGTGTGGTGCAAGGTAAATACGTATGATATTTACACCTATTTGAATAATTTTTCTACAAACTTAGGCATCTCTATATTTATGGTAGTGCACCTCACCAAAGACTCATCTAGGAAACACATTAGACCAATACATTAGGATACATTGATGTGACAAAGACTATAGCCACATTATAGTTAAAATTATATTATCCACACATTGACATAGATGCAGAGCGATACATATATTCTTACATTTCTTGTTACTTCACAAAGCCCATGAATATGAAGGTAATGATTTGCACACCTTTATTAGTTACATCTAGGTCATGGGAATCTATCATCATGATTGGATTTCATGATTGAGCTTCCTATGAAAAAACACAAAAATGACACTAAGATTTTTGTGGTGGATAGGTTTTTGAAGATGAATATAATGGGTTCATGCAAGAAGGAAATTGATCCAATTGGTACAATGTAATGTTTATTCAACCATGCTTGGGTTTACTTTGAACTCCAAAAATCCATAATCTCATATTGAGATCCATGTTTTTTAATTCATTTTTGGAGAGCATTGTGGGAATTGATGGGTATGTAGTTGGAATTGTTGACATAATTTCATACAAAAAATATATGGGAAAATAGAAGCTTTTAATCACACACTTGTTCATCTTTTGTGAGTGTAAAATCATGTACATGATTGCACTTGGGATGAAAACTTGTTATACATCCAACATGCCTACAAAAGAGTGTTTCAAAAATCCACCTGAAATATTCCATTATAGACATATCTTGGTTTATAGATTTATATGTATCTAAACATCTCCTACCACACACCAGTCAACATTATGTCATACACATAGGAAAGGGAAGTAGACAAATCCAATAATTTTTTTACCTCACATAAAATATGTTCATCATCAAGTTAAACAAATTATATCTCTCTCCCAAATAGAAATATAAGGAGTGTTGTGATACACATTACACATCTCATGCATTTTGAGTTAGAGATAAGGTGTGTTTGTACCTTCACAATGAGTGTTTCAAAGGTCCATACTAAAATATCAAACCTTTGCATTATGTTCCTTACACCATTCTTTGCATAACTTTTGAGAACACATATATTCTTGATTTTATTTCATAATTAGGCATACACTTAGTATTCAATGTGGAGATATTTAATACTTAATCTCCTACAATTATTGAGCCATTAACAAGAAAACATCCTTCCAATCTATATCTTGAACACTTTTGTTTTATGTAGATAAAGATCAAATTATTGAAATGACAAACACATGCATCCACCATGACCCACATCAAATTTTTAGAGTGTTAAAATTAGGGTAGTATGATTAACAAGCCAAGTGGTATAGCTTCAAGATAATTTTTTGAAACTACACAAAAATTGAATATAAACAATTTTTCTTCAATAAATGGTGAATTATTAATATGTAACTATGCAAATACAAACACTTATCCTTTATGCACTTGTACATAACTTGACTTGGAGTCCTTTATGATGCATTCCTTATGAATGCACATAGTCCTTTTAGCACTTTTGCATAGATCCCCTTGAACTATAAGAACTCTTATGTACCATCCTAATTATGCATAACACTTCAGTTTTGTGTAGAGTCTACCATGCCTAATAAAACCCTTGTGACATCTCACATGCCATACATAGAGTTATAGACACATAAAAATGGTATTAGACACTTGAAAATTTCAGCATTGAACTTTCCCTACCTTACATGAATTGTGCATTCACATATGGCTCTTACACACCCTTCTCTCCTATTCATCTCTCTTATTTGGGCCTAACTTTACTAATTTTCTATCAGTCACCTCCATGAATTCCCTAGTTTATGCCTAATCTACATATTATACTAATCATATTATCTCTTGATCATGAGATCAATGTTTCTTGATTTTTATATGCCTCCGACCATACTCATGCTCTAGATTATTGAATCTGTTCACCCATGTTGAATCTATGCACACAACTTGTAATGGTAATTTTCCAAATTCAAATCATTCATATGTGTTGGATCATATATTTCACATGTCAGTGGCATGATAAGTTACCTAAAGAGACATTTATTTATACACAAGAGGTCTAAGCCTATTCCCATCTAGAAAGTACCTATAAAGCACCCATCTAAATATATATTAATCACTTGCACATTGATAAGGACCACCCTAAATATCTTAACACAAATTATGATGAATTAAAGGGTGGGGGGGACGTGGAATGTTATAATAATTTAATTTATTAATTCATTATTAATAATTATAATAGTGAGTTTATTATGTTATAATAGACTTGTAAGCTATAATAGACTTGATTAACAAACAATCTATTAAAAAACTAAATGAGTTATTTTATAAAATAACAACCTTACTATTATAATTATTAATGTTAAATTAATAAAATGATTTATTCTTATAACATCCCCATACCCCTTGTTCCCCCTTGCACTCCCCTCTCCCCACCCCAATTCTAAGGATAATAACAACCGTAGTTAATTCTAAATCACCAATTTGAAGTTGAGATTGCTTATTTTCAAGTGTTGGAAGCTATATTATAGGTTGTATTCATATTAAAGGAGCACTATTACACACAAAACCTAACTGAGAGAGATACATGTAGTTCAATCCCTCTTTGGAGTATTGAAAGCATAGGCAATGCTCAACCATTTAGCTAGGGGTGGTTTTGGGTCAACTAACCCTATATTTTCCATTCTATTTTTTAAGTAAATCTATTGTCAAAAGTGGATATAGGGTTTCAAATTGAAAGAGATAGAATTATGGACTTACACATATCAATGAGATTTTGATATCGCATAGAAAAATGGTTTATAGGTAGGCATAATGATATGTGATAGAATAATTAGGCACAAGTTATAAGGATAATTCCATTAGAGATCAAACGACTATGGCTAATGCAGTTGTCTACCTACTACCAGATTCATCTATATAGGTATAGATAATCAATTTCTAGAGTTGAGTAATCCTCAATCATAGTTTTAGTCATCTTTTCCACCTATACATAGTCTTAGACCTAAACAAAACATTAACAAGCTAAGTACCCTAGTCCTCTTAGTTCTTTCTAGAAATAGTAAAGTGTAATCAAACATCTTCTTATAATTTACTAATTTAGGCATATCTTAAACAATATGAATATTAAAAATTTATATCCTATTTAGATACATTAATCCAAAATAAAGTAAAACATATTGGTGAATCCAATCCATATATTGAGCACGTGAAACCTTAATTTTTGGTTTTTATTCCTTCTTCCTAGGGTTTCTCATTTATGTATTTAAGGATAATTTTTTGACCAAATTTATGATTTTACCTCATAGTTGGTTTTTTCATTTAGGTATTCATTGTTTCAAACCCTAGATTTACCTATTCAACACAACCAAACCCTAGGTTTCTTTTAGGGTTTTGTTTGACGTTCTTAGGGTTTCAAATTTTTATTTTTAGGGTTCATACCTTATTACTAAGTTCCCATCATACATGAAAATATAAAATATCTCTTTTTCCTTAGGGTGTATTGATTATTATCCTATTAGGGATTCCTCTCATAGGCTTATGGCTTCTCTTCCTACATGCTTGGCTCATATTTGATTCAAAATGAATCTATTTTCAAAATACTCAATTTTTTTGTTAGTCATAATTATTAGTTCAAAAACTTATTTTTGTTTGCTAAAAGTGTGTTCAGATTTTCTAGAGTTAGGGATTTACTATTTTTTGTAAATTCAACATAGATGACAAAAGACACATCTATTTTTCAAATAAATTTTGGGTTTTATCTATCTATTTATATTTAAAAAAGACATGATTTTATTTCCCAAACTTATGATTTTTTTTGGGTGGTCATTTATTTATTTAGGATATTATGCCATGGCTATAATGGAAATACATATTTTATATTTTTTAATTCAAGCTATGATTGTCATAATTACAAATTTATTTCTTGAAATATGTAATGTCTTTCAAAATCATGTAATGAAATGGGAAAACATAATGTACAATAAAACTAAGGCTAAAATTAATAATAAAAATTCATTAACTCTCCTTAGTAATACCTATTGAAAGATTGTGGAATCAAAAGTGCCTCCATATGTGACCTCTTTCATTCCTCCTCAAGGTTATGATAACTAATATCCCTCCCAAGACGTTCATCCTATCACATACCCAAGAGGTAGGGTACATTCCCTTGATGGACTTTATATGCATATCAAATCAGAAGTGCTTAGGGTTTGTGATGTTAAAGCTAAATTTACACAATTTAATAAAATGATGGTTTTAAAAGCAACACTTATAGATCAAATGATTTTAAAGATTATGTTCATAAAAAAGTTACAAAATAAAACCAAGAATTATGTCTCATAATTACATCACTCGAAAGTAATCTTACACATGTAAATAATCTTAAGCATGCTAGTGTAAATTGAAATTATACCTCTCCATTTTATAAATTTTAGTCTCAAAACATTTCATTTCAAGAATGGGTTCAAAAATAAATAAATCTATAACTAATGGTTTAATTTTTTTTAAATAAATTTAATAAATATCCAAGTTAAAATCTAAGGGACATGATTCAAAATAATTGACCATTTTTCTTCCTACGTGTCTTCTAAATAAATCCAAATATTATTGTGCCTATCATAGAATGCATGGACATCATGCTCATTAGTGTTGGGATTTGAAGGATAGAATAATAAATCTTATTGATAATGGTGACTTTATATTGCATTCATCTATTAAATCCCCAATACATTCAAGTACACCTTATATAATTAAGAAACATACTCATATTTTGGTCACATCTTATAAGGAACAATTACAAAAGGAATAATTACAAATTGAATAGTTACAAAAGGAAAATTTACATTAGGAATAATTTCAAAAGGAATAATTACAAAAAATCAAGTTGCAATAAGCAAATTAAAAAAATAGTCCAAGCCAAAAAATAAAGTGTACTTATGAAAGAGGTACCTAAGAAGGAAGTTTAAAAGTAATATATACCTAGACATAATAATATTACAAGCATGGGTTTCAAGGGATAAATTAAAAATTCTTCCTCATATGTGGAGGTTTTGATTGCCAACCCTCATATAGATGGCAATTAGTGTATCAATGCTTTGATTTCTAAATATCATGAAATTAATGTATGTAGTATGACAGTTTTCAAATCTCTTGGATATGACATTAAACACATATATATGATTACTTGACCTAAGTAATGCATTTTATCTATTGATTTTCTGATAACTCTTGGTCTACACTCATGAAATCAATGTATTTAGCATGACACTTCTCAAATATCTTGGATATGACATTTAACATTTTGATAAGATTAATTCACATAAGTAATGCATTGGATCCATTGAGTTGATGATAACTCTTGGTATAAACACATGTTCTACTATATTACACGTTGACCCTACTTTGGATCAATACAATGTTAAATTAGGAGAGCATAGCTAAGGTCAATGGGGGAAAAACTTGGTAAGAATCATGACTATGTTACATTTTATCATGAATGTACGACTATTTACATTACAAGAGAGGGTACATATTTAAAGTAAAAAAAGGGGACAAAGTTATTCATGTCATACTACTCAAATAATGTTATCTATTTCATCTTGGGTCACAACTAAGATACATGTTATAAAGGATGATGCATCTTCTAAACAAATTCTAACACATGGAACAATTACTTATACATATTTTGTGGTAGATAATGAATGCAATGTATATCATGTAAGTGTGAGTGTCCCTAAGAGTAAAAAACCAAAACCAAAACATCAAAATTCAGTTGCATATGAGGATCAATATAACACAATTTTTTTACTTCCAAGTTGTTTGTTAGAAAATTCAATACACATCAGTGTGCCTATAAGTGTAATGAATCAATATTCATATAATATTTGTGCTCATGAAATATAACTAGTTGATAAGTCTAAAATATAAAGTATCCATGATGGGATAGCCAATACATGTCTGCATCCATTGTATGTGATATTAGGCCTATAAATTTCACATAATTCATAATCTTATTTAAAAAAAAATACATTTTTTTAATAAATATCCAAAATTGCGATCTATGCATGATATGTATTGCTAGTTTATGTATTCCATTTATGTTTTTTATCACATTATGGTAGTTTACATATCCTTTTTCATACATAAATGCATTTCAAAAATATATATGAGTGAGATGTAGGACATAAAGGTTATACATGATATGAGGACATTCAAATGTGGGACATTCCTACACCTAGTCGCTAGCCTTAGTACATTGGAGGCATGGTTACACTAGGAACATCTATTTATTACTCCTATTCAAATTACACATTTCTATGACTAATCCAATGATCATATAGAGATAATTTTATTGCTTACACATGTATTTCCATCACTTATCCTACTTATAATGATATATGGATATTATAATTTACCATGTGTGATTATTACATACATTGATAATGTCACCTAGCTTTGCTTTTTTTGTACATGATTGTTGCTATTGCATGTTAAATTATGTGAGCATCATGTGTAACATTGCACACATTAATAAGTAATTAATTTTATCTTTTGCATCAGATGATCTTGAGTGTGTATTAAACTGTGTGTGACCCTTGTCTTGTCTGATTGAATGACATTTCTTGTTCATTGTGTGGCATCCTTTGTTATATTGTTTTTAGATCTTGCCTTGAGTGACATTACTTGATCATTATGTGACATTAATTTTAAATATTTGTAGTTTGTACCTGTTATGCCTATTTTTCACTCCCCACCCCCCCAATTTTTTTGAAATTTTAATACTTTTCTTCCATAGAGATGACTCAGTCATGAAATTTAAAAATATGTTAGGGACTTAGCCAATTAGTAGTATATCTGGATGCATATTTTTAATTATGAATTAATGATGATTGGTTGATGAATTCATGTTTATATTTAAGTGGTTTTGAAAAGCATTGTGGTTAAATGAATAAAATGCACATATATTTATCATTATAAATATTTGTGATTAGTTATATTGCTTTTCAGTCATGATCAGGTTATGAGGCAACATTTCAGTTTGGAATGGTTTCAAATTTGGAAGTACATATATTTGTTATGATATTTTTAGATATCTATTTGATCTCAATGAGTATGGATTATCATAACAGTTTTTGGATTATACTTTCAGTTTTGGTGGATTAAGTAGTCTATTTTGACTATTGGGTATATGTGGATAATGTGATACTTGGTTTAAAATAGATTAAAAGTGGTATATATAGCCTTGTTAGTTTGATTTTCAAATTGTGAAGTCATAAATAATGTAGTTTGAGAAGATATTATGTTTTTGGTCAAATGCATCATTTCATTTGTTTTGGAAATCATATAGTTCTCAATTTACAAATAGACCTCAATTGGATATATTTCAATCATAAGAAAGATCATTTTGAAACCACAAAATTCATTTTTAAAAAAGATTATAATTATTTTATAAACTCTATTGAGGGCTCATTTTTCATCTCTTGTGATATATTGGACCTTTGTAATTGTTGACATACTAAGGTTGATTTGTTGCTTGGATTAATTGATTTTAAGGATATAAAGGGATATTAAAATTCTAAATGTTTAATTTTATATCCTATTTAAATAAGGTTCCCAGTTCCAAAATTTCTTAGTTCTAAATATAATATGGTATTTTCAAAAAGCATCTTACCTTAGGAATATTTATCCTAAGTCTTGAAATGATATTGCTAAACCCATCGAACCATGATGAATTCTAAGTCTTAAGGCTTTGGTATTTTTGAAGGCATAAGGATTCATTAGAAGGTAAATTGGATTTCCTTAGTCTAAGTCTTAAGGCATATGGTATTTCAAAATCAAAGTAATGGGATTGTGTTTCAATACATGATCAATGATGAGTTGGCATTTGACTTGGCTTTTTAGTTGACGAATATTATCTAGTTGGTAGCCCATTTTTTTTTTTTATGGCATATTGAGATGTTATTTGAGTTGGCATACAATAGCCACCAGTCAACAAGGAATTTAATGTGAAGTGATGCTTTAATATCATGATGGAAGATTTGGTGATAATGAATAATTTATGGTGAGATGACATGCCTTGATTCATAGAATTTGGTAAAGGGTTTAGTAAGCAATCTAGTGATGACTAAATTTAGTTATTCTATTAACTTAGTTAGAGGCATTCCTAAGTACATCCTTGGTTTTGATGAACAAATAGAAATTAGGCATGTCATTTGGGTAGTTACAGTAGAGGGTGGTGAATTACAAATAGACTTCTTTTTCATTTTATTTGGTCATTCTCGAAGCTTATTTATGGAAGGGAAAGTCTGTTGGTTTGATTTCTTAACTTACAGAGAGGGATTTCAAAGGATTCCAAGTAGAAAGACTACAAAGGCACATTACCAAGTATGCTATGACTAAGATAAATGAATTTTGAAATATTCATTTGATATTTCAAACAAGAATGTGATTTTGACCTACATGGAATAAAATTTATTGGATGATCTATGCATGCATATGATTGAAGTTGAATAAGCTTATAGTAGTTGAGTGTTCAATTTATTTGCATGAATGAGTTAGTTTTGGTTTTTCTTGATGGAAGATGAGAGTGAAATTGGTTAGTTGCCAGTCTATTTTGAACATAGTTTTCTTGATTACTTTAAGAGTTTTTTTTGGTCTAGTTTTTGCAAACAAGATATTTATGAACATTTTAGATATTGGTTTAAGATTTTGGTTTACGAAGGTTTGTTGTTCTAAGATACAAAGGTAATTCAGGTTAAAAGCTTGATGTTTGTTGAGAATGTGAGGGATTTTGTTGAATATGTGCTCATGTTTTGGTTCTCAAATTAAATCATGCATGTTGTCTATAGTTTTGTTTTAATTGATTCATTGAAGTTTTGTAAATAAATTTTGCATGCACATTAGTTTTGTGAATCTTTGGAAAAGTTTTAAAAGGTTTTGTTTTATTATTGCCAGTTTTGAAAGAATTTAGTTTGACTCTTTGAGTATAAAATAATTCATACATGTCAATTCAATGGGTTCTTTGATTTTTTCTAAAAATAAACCTTGCATGATTGATTCTATGAATATCCATTCATGGTTTTGAGAGGTTCATCTATTTGCATGAATATTTGATGGGTTTTGAGAAATGGATTCAAAGTTTGAACATGCAATGGTGTTTAGTAGAACCCCCCTTTAGTTTCATTCAAAGATTCCTATCTGGGTGTATTCATGGGTATATTGAAAAGTTTTGAAGCATGGAAAGATTTATTAGATTTTGTTTGTTTCATGGGTTTTGAAAAGTCTTAGCTTAATACGATTATGGTGCATGTTAGTTTGAGTTTTAAAAATGAAAGTTATATGCATATTATGGAAGTAGATACTATCAAGTTTGAAACTCAGGAAGGATTTCTCATATTTTTTCTAAATTTTGTGACTTAACAACTCTGTTATTTTTGAAGTATATGATGTTTTAGTTTTTTGAAGTCATATCTTTGTGCATGTAGGCTTGTTAAGGTTTTAGAAGCTTGTTGAGTGTGTTAAGGTTTTGATGTAATATGAATCTATATATGCCCTGAGATATTGGTGTTTAAATCATTAGTTATGTCTACCATGCTTACCTTAGAAGGGTTTTGAAAGATTTTGTTTCCTAAGATCTTGGTTGTTATTGAGGTTCATGCACTTTAGCTTTTTTAGAAATAAATTTTGTTTACTTGTTTTATGAAGATCATGAAATGATTATATTTAGAAATTTTTGAATGTTTATTTTTGGCCATAATGTAGAAGGTTATATCAAGAAATTGTGAAACATATAAATATGATGGTCTAGAAGCCATAAGTTTCATCTCCTAGTTTCATTTGCAAATATTGGTTTTAAAGAAAATTAGATGAAATATGAAATTTATATTGAATTTACATCTCAATAATGAATTCATGAGATTTTTTTTGAAATTGAATGTTGAAATAATAGTTCCTTGAAGAAGTCAATTGTTTCTCAATTGAAATTTTGATGAGGGTTATATTTTAAACAAGTGGTTCTACTTCAAAATATTATTTGGTTTTACATTTTGGGAAATATAGTAGACTTAATTTTTGATATATATATATATATATATATGTTTAAGTTAATTTTGGACAATGGATTATGGTTTGATATAAATAGAATTTTATTAATTTTTGACTTATCTATTTATTAATTGATAATTCTATTTATTTTTAGTTGATGAGGGTCCCCACCCATTAATATAGTACCTGATCTATATTAAAAAAAAATTGATCTATTAAGACTTTTAAAGTCTTAATTGAACATACCCTTAACTAATAACTGTTTATAATTAATTAAATTTTAAGTCAATTAGTTAAGATAAACTAATAACTAAGGTTAGATATAATTTATTTTTTAACTAAGTTTGAAGGATAAAAGGAGATGAAGGATTTATTTGAAGAGGATGAACAACATAGGTATTAAAGACTTATACATTTTGTGAAGTCAATCATTCATCTCTCTCTTTTCTATGCAACTTCTTTGAGATAGCATGACTTTTGTAGAAGACCCAATGGTATTTTTTCTGATGGTTGAGTAATTGCTTAGGCAACACATGTATATCTAGGTTTTATATCATCATTTGTAATAGATTATTTAAAGTTTTTCAAGTTCAACATTTTTGATGATTGCTATTTGTAGTCATATGTGAAAAATCTAAGTATTCAACCCGAATAATGATGCACACTTAGCTATTTATGATATTTCATTAATCTATTTTAATTGTAAAAGCTATCTCTCAAATGTTTGTAAAGAAATATGTTGGTTTCTCAAATAAAATCTATCTTTTCTGCTAAGATGACTCTCTCTTTTAAGACTCACAAAGTTTATTATACTTTATATTAGTTTTAATTTTTTATATAGTCTTTTTCATTTTAGATTAATCTTTAATTAATCTATTTCTCTTTAATTTCTTAGATTAATATCTTTATCTTATAGTTTGTTTAGTTTACTCTTCATTTTTGTTTTGTTATTTCTTGGATAGATCTTGTTTACTTTCTTTAAGATAGATTGTTTTCTTTGAGTGTTTTCTCTTTTATAGTGTTGTTTTAATTTAAACTTCATTAGATTTCATATTAATAATTTATAGATATATATTTTAGTTTTGATTTATTTATAAGTTTTGTCTTAGTTTAGATAGAGTTTTAAGTTTACTTGTTAGATTTATTAGATTTCTCATTAGTCACTTGTAAGTTTAATCTCAGCTTAGATTAGATTTTTTCCCTTATAGTTAGTGTTAGTTTTAGTTTAGATTAGATTTCTCATTTTCAATTTTCTTAATTAGTTTATTGTTTAGTTTCTTAGTAGATAGATGTTTTTTTATCATGTCTTTAGGAATGTTGAGTTATATTGATCTTTTATGCTTTCTTGATTATTATGTTTGGTAGTCATTTATGAGTACGAACATAAGATATACTTTTCAATAATATGAAATTTATGTCCTTCAAAAGATTGTCTAATTCATAGACTTTTTTATATCAGATAGGTTAGATGATAGTCTATATCATATTTGATATTGAGTTATATATATTAAAGGAATAATTAACTTCTTAGAAACATGGTTTATGAGCAACTCTTCTTGACATAGTTAATTTTCATATTGTGTTTGATCAACTTAATAAGTGTTTGTAAGCTTGATTTATATTTATTATTGAACATGGTATTCTGTAGAACTTTAAAAGACCCCTTTACACACCTTAGGACTGATTTTCAACCATAGGTCTCTTAAGATTACACTGGTATGATTCCATCTTAACCTTCACGATAGGTAAATGGATTTATTTATTAGCATGACATTTTTCACCATCAATAATGCCTTGTGTGACTTTAATTGCTCATTATCTAACATCATTGAGTGACATTAATGTTCATAATGTAGCATTGAGTGCTTATTTTATGTGGTTATTGCCTTGTGTGACATTGCATGTTCATTGACTATATTATGTGTGCCTATTATTTTGCATGTTCATTGAGGGTACTATGTGTGCCTCTTATTTTACATGATATTGATTACTATTAAAAATGATTTTATTGTGTGCATCACAGCCATGACATTGTGTACTTATGTGTAGATAGTGGTGCCATGATAGATATGATACACATGTCTAATTATTTATGGTGTCATGATCTATTTTTTGCATCTTTTTGTGTGGGTTAGGATTTAGTGCTTATATATGTGATGATTATTACTGCATTCCTAATTGATATATCTAGCTTGACATGACAATTATATTCCTTAAGATACATTTTTCTAATGCCTCTATATTAATTGGATGAAATTAAAAATGACTTGAATTAGGTTAAAATATATCTTGAGCATCACCCCATGCCACTGGTTTGTATTTATAGGTATGAAATTGTATGGAATGGGCTAAAGAAGGTTATTTTAAGCTACTTGGGAGGTCCATACAAAGTGTCAAAATTTTAAAATTGACATGGATGATATTAAAGAGGTCATATAAATAAATCACATGCATTTGAGGTTTCACATGTGTGGGAATCTTGAGGAGTCAAGTTTTAGTATCTAGGTAGGGAGGCCTAATTATAGTTAAGAGTGAGATGCATCATAAAATTACACTTCCACTCACTCTCAGGAAATAAAATTTGACATGAAGTTGTAAGGCCAACTGAGTCTTATAATATTCCTTCAAATTCTTAGTACCATTCATAAAAATATCTACATAAAGAGGTATATATGATTTTAGAGCTACAAAGAATAAATATAATTTAGAGATTTTGATGTAGAATGAGTTCTTGAGGTTGGTTTCATACTTCCAAATGAATTGTTTCAGGTATACTATGAGTTTAATAGGATATCCATGAAGATAAGATGAGTTGAAGAAGATGAATTCAAGTTTTGACACTTTGCAAGATTGGCCTAAGGAGATAAAGAGTCTTCTAGACACCTAGGAAGCATTCTAACTCCTACACCAATTGGAACAAGGGAACATATTTAAAGGAAATACATATGGTGTTTAGGATATGTTGAGGAAATTTCATAACTCTTATCTTATTTGTAACTCATGAGACACTTGTCACCTCTCTCTATCCTACATCCTTCTCTCTCACTTGTGCTATATATTGAGCTTGAATTGGCTAAGTTTTTATCCTCCACCTGGGTATGGTGAATTCCTACCCATTTGACGCCTTTGATCAATGAAGAAAAACTTAGTTTTACCTTCTCCATGGACTATTTCAATGTGCATGTTAAACTTGTTGATCTTACTAAGTGATAGATTTACTTCCTTGGCATGTTGTCCTTGTTTAACATTCATATTTAGTTTGAAAGTTTTTTTGAAGGTCTCTTGAAGTGTTCAAATTGAGTGTGTAGGGGTTTAGTGAGTTGTATTTTCACTAGTGTCATGTCTCGACCTCTTGATTAGTCCTCTTAGCTCAATCTTGCTTCACAAAATTCCATGAGAAATATTAATGTAGAGAGGCAAATTTGGATCAGTATCATGTGTAGGTTAGGCTCTTGTTTGAAGTGAAATTATAGTTGGTTGGTAGTGATCAGTTCACTTTTGGTGCATCACCTCCATTAGAGTAGGTTTCTCTCCCTTTTCCTAACAAGTGTTAGAGTAGTTTTTGAGCCTACTTGATTAATCAAGGGGAGCTAGACATTTAACCTAGAGATTCACCTCGTCAATAGGGTACCCATAACCTTGAGGTTTTTCCATATTAAATCATTTTTTTAGGGATTGAACTACCTTCCAAAGGTGGAAATTTGATACATAACAATTTTGGCATGCCCAATGGGACCAAGGTCCAAAGTTGTGGAAGAATTTTTGGTGTGTTCTTCTACTTATCAACATTTGGAGGCATTAAAAAAATACTAATGGTGACTCTAAATGCAATCATATAGTTCTAGTAGCCTAGGTACTTAATTTGAAATGTTTGATATTATCTTTTTCTTTATATTAACTCATGAAGTTTGGATGGATGGGTATGAAGATAACTTCTATTTTATACCTCCTTATTAACCTTGTTATGACCCAAAATATGTGCCTCAATAACCTTATGAAGGATTTTACTTTCCTTATGAGTTATATAATTCCTATGATTAGACTATTCTCCCTATACATGACCATGATGTTGTATATGAACAACCTTCTCAAGCTCAAGATGTCCCTAGTTACTCCTCAAACTAATCCATTTCAAGTTTGAAGTAAATTCTCTTAGGCTATGAGAGATACATGTTAGACCTCAATACACAAAGGGATTATGGTCAAGATATCCCTAGTCATAAAATTCATGACATGAGAGATTCATTGTAGCTATTGAAATAAGAATGGGCACCTATTGAGAGAGCAAATTCACAAAGCCTCTCAAGTGGAATGTTGGATATAAGGGGTCTCATTCAAAAAATAGAAGATATGCTAAGAGTTCATGAAGGACAATAATTTCAATCCTATCATCCCTCACATGTGCCACTAATTATTCCCCAATAGATAATTCCAAGCAAGCTTCCAAGTGTTTAAATTCCTTCATGTGTTCCTTAAACCTTCCCTTCTAGAAACTCTATCCAAGAGATCATTCAAAAGGATAAGGAGATTGTTATAGATCAACATATTGATTCAGTCCAAGATTCCACTTCTCTTTCTCACCAAACCCCTAAGAAATATTTTAATATTCCAAGATGTAATCGAGTGGTGAAGTCATGGAGTGGGTAAGGTGAAACATGTATAGATTGGGGACTTGAAGGCAAAGATGAATCTAAACCTATGTAATACTCTATCATCCCTCCTCAAGAGTCTTCTTGTACCTCATATAAGTGCTCTTGTGTCCCTTATCTTCATGAAACCACTAACCACCTTCAAGAGAAGTTATTCTAAGAGAGAATTGATATGGAAATAAAAGAGTTAGACTTAAATATGAAAGGACTTGAAGAGATCCAAAATAAAAAGGTTGAAAACAAAGAGAGCTTTGTGCCTAATCAAGCCCCATTTTCCTCTCCTAAAAAACCTATAGCTTGTATATATTAGAAGTATATCTAAGAGTGTATTAAAAATAATAATGAGACTCTAATTGAGAAAGTTGAATAGGAATTTGTAGCTATTGAATAACCTTAATAAGACCATGAGAAAGATGAAGTGCTTGTTGAAGAAAATGTCCTCCCATTTCCCAACTCAATTTCTATCTCTCCAAGATTTCCTTCATGAATCTTCCATTCCCAAACCAATTCATGAGCCATCCACCATATATCATACTCCCTCTATAATGAACTTGCCCATAAACCTCCAATCACACCCCTAATTGAAGAGGAAGATATCCTATGGGAGATAAGTGAAGAGAATCAAACTATAGTTGCAATTGAAGAAGATAACTCAAGTGTCTATGATGAAGAATTCACTATTGACACTCCCCTTAGTGAAGACAAACACAAATAAATATTTTTGAGTAAATAATGAGATGATATAGATCAGTTCATAACTACCAATGAAGAGGTTAATCCAGACATGGAAGAAAAGGCTTTTCAGAAGAACATCATGTTGGTTGAGTATGTTGAGTCTCATAAATAAGTTGAAGAAAATTTGAATGACATTTGGAAAATATATTTGAATATGTTAAAAGAGTATGAAGGATTTGAGAAGATAACACCTATAAAAGATAAAAATTGTCTTGAAGAACACCACCAAGAGTTTAAAGTACATGATGGAGCAATCTATGATGACAATGACACTCATGAGCATGATTAAGAGATTAACTTTGAAAAACTAATAGAAGACAAAGCTTTTTATATATTCATGGACCAAGAGGAATTATGAAAAAAGTTAAAGGAGATTTGTAATGAGTTTAATTCTCTTCAAGATCCTACACCCCTTGTTGGATAGTTTGAAGATGTTCTTGAAGTTACTTTCCCTCTTAAAAGACAATGTAATAATATCCAAGGAACCATGATTGAGGCTGATCCTATAAGCCAAGAGATGGCCATGAGATAAGCAAAAGTATCAAGAGAGGTCATGAGAATTTTGTTGAATCATAAGATGAATTCACCTTCATAGGTGATTGGTTTACATCTGCCATTATTTCATTTGATAACATGCCAAGAAGGTTGACAATCAAGAAGGAAAAGATGACAATAACCAAACCAAAGTCTAAAAGGTAGCTTGCCTCATGTAATTTGAAATCTCATGGAGCAATAAATTATATAATATTCCCCTTTAATAAAAGATGAAGAATTTGTTTACAAGTTAGTTTTATATAGTTAGTTTACTTATGCTATTTGTTATGTTCCCTAAGTGATTGATAGCACATGTGTGAGTCTTGTTTCTTTGATTTATGTGTGTTGTATTTATTTGGTGTATTTTGAAGGTAAAATAAACTTGTATTTTCATAGTAAACTTTTGGTTGGGTCAATTACATTTCCTAATGGAAGGACAAGGCTACTAGTCCATTTAGCATTGCAGGCATGTTACCCCTATGAATTGCGAAATTATTGACCAAATTTTGACCCCAAGTCAAAATTGGTCAACCCCCTATGAATTAAAAATTTCATAGGGTTGTAAAAACTTGTATGTGATATTTTCATGACTTATATTGTCCCTAAAATTATTCATAAAACCTTATTATCATGGTTTAAGGTAATTTTGGAGAAATTAAGGTAATGTCTTATTTTGGTCATATAGTGGTCTAGCTATGTCATAAAGTATTGAAACTTGGTCAAGGGGGGTCATAGGTTGTTAGGAGTTTATAAAAGACATTTTATGTATTAATAAACTAATAAAATAATTTAATGATGTTTTGGAGTGTTTAAGGTGCATTTATAAACTTGAAGATGATGTTTAATGAAGGAAAAAGAGATTTTTGACTAACTCTAATGTATGTCAAAGCTCCCCAAGTGAGAAATAGTTGATATATTTAGGATGTAACAAGAGTTTTAAGATAATAAGGAGAGATTAAGGAGTATGGGAAAACATATCATGAGGTTCTAGATTCTGTACAATGGTAAAAAAGAGAGAATATAGTCTGCTAGTGTATTTTGTGCAAGTTAGCTTGACAACCCTAAGTATCACTTAGTGGTGTGTGCAGAGAGTTTTTCAAAGAGATGTAACAAAGAATAATGGGAGAGAGTATAGGTGGATGTAATGTAAATTTATAAGTCATTGGAAACCCAAGAAAAACTTAGGAAAGCTTTCATAGACCTCATTTCTATCTCATCCCTCATAAATGTAGCTTGTCAGCTTGAGAGGTCACCTTTCTTTGTTTGGTATAGTAAAAAGGTGTTACATCAGACATTGGGATACTAGGTATAGTTATATACCATAGTATAATTTAAATTTGTATAATTTTTTGGTGTATCTATGCCCCAAGATTTATGAACCATCCTTAAGACCTTGAGGCACTTTCAAGCTACCTAAGAGAGCCAGAATGACTCGATGAGCGAGAAAACATTTTCAATGCCTCTATGTGAATTGGATGAACTTAAAAATAACCTGAATCAATTTTAGAACTCCCTTGAACATCACCTCATTCTAGTAGTTTGTACTTTTAGGTGCATAACTGTATAAAATGGGCTAAAGAAAGCTATTTTTAGCTACTTGGGAAGTTCATACAAAGTGTCAAAAGTTAAAAAATTATATGGATGATATTCAAAAGGTCATATAAATGAATCAAAAATTTATTTAGGTTTTTAAATGTGTGGAAATATTGAGGATCCAAATTTTAGTCTTTAGGTAGGGAGGCCTAATTGAAACCTAGTTAAGAGAGAGAAGCATTAGAAAAATACACTTTCACTCACTCTCAGGACATGAAATTTGACATGAAGATATAAGGCCATACTAAGTCATATAATATTCCTTTAAATTATTAGTACCATCCATAAAATTCTATACAAATAAAGTTTTTTGTCTGATTTTAGGGATACAAAGAATGAAGCCAATTTGGAGCTTTTAGTGTAGAATGAGCTATTTGGGTTGGTTTCAGACTTCCAAATGATTTGTTTAAGGTATAATATGAGTTAAATAGGGAATATGTGAAGATAATATGATATGAATAAGATGAATTCAATTTTTGACACTTGTATGCAAGATTGGCCTAAGGAGATAAAGAGTCTTATAAACACCTAATAAGAGAATGAAGTGATATGTCAAAGAGGACCTAAATAGATCAGTTGAAAGGTGTCAATAGAAGAGAAAAGGTGTAAATCAACATAATTTTACCATCAAGAAGGACACTTGTTGAATCAACAAGCTAAATCAAAGGGTAGTTTTAGAGAGCTAGTCAAGGTGTCAAGTAAGCATTCTAAATCTTATGGCTCTTGGAGCAAGGGAGCATATTTATAGGAGATACACATGGAGTTTAGGAAATATTGAAGTATTTTAATAACTATTCTCTTATTTTTAACTCATGATACACTTGTCATCTCTCTCTTCTACGTCCTTCACTTCCTCTCTCTCACTTATGCTATATATTGAGCCTAAATTGGCTAAGTTTGTATCCTCCACTTGGGTATGGAAAATCCATACACATTTTTAACCTTTGATTAATGAATAAAAACCTATTTTTAATCTTTTCCATGGACTATTTTAATGTGCATATTAGACTAATTGATCTTGCTAAGTGATAGATTTACTTCCTTCACATGTTGTCCTTGTTTAACATTCATATTCAATTTGAAAGTATTTTTATAGGTATCTAAAAGTGTTGAAATGGAGTATTTAGGGGTTTAGTGAGTTGTCTTTTCACTAGTGTCATGTCTCAACCTCTTGACTAGTCTTCCTAGCTCAAGCTTGCTTCACAAACCTCTATAAGAAATACTAATATAGAGAGGTAGATTTGGATTAGTGTCATGTGTAGGTTAGGCTCTGGTTTCAAGTTCAATTATAGTTGGTTGGTAGTGATCAGTTCATATTTGGTGCATCACCTCTATTAGAGTAGGTTTTGGTCATAGCTATTTGGTATGTGGCCCCAACATTCTTGAGGCTGAATGACATAACTTGGTAGTAAAACATTACCAAAGAAGTGGTGAAATTTTTTCTATGTTATTTTTTTGCCATGATCCTGATCTAGTTATACCCTAAAAATCCATCCATGAGAGAAAGCATTTCATACCCAAATGTGGAGTCAACTATCATGTCAATATTCGATAGGTGAAAGTCATCCTTTAGGAAGGCCTTGATAATGTCTCTAAAATTAGTATAAATTTTGATCCCTTCTAGGTTTTTACTAACATGCACAATGTGTGAGATCCACTCTAAATAGTTGATCGATTAGATGCATCTCACTTCCAAGAGCTTTTCTAACTCTTAGCTAATACAATAATACGAGGATGCATCTTATATAATTTTTATTTCATAAGCTTGGCATTAGGATGCATAATGAGATGATGCACAACCAAGTTCGGGTCTAAATATAACATATTTGAATATGCCCATGGAAAAATGTTAACAAATTCCCTCAAAAGGGCTATAAAAACTTCACATTCCTCTTTAATGAGGGATGCACATAATTTGATCCACTTCGATTCATCTAGAGTCCCAATGTTGGATTTTGTAGTATCTTATACTATAAGATCAATCCATATTCCAAAATAGTTGGTAAGGATGTGAATTAGCTAGTAATGGCAAAGTCCTCTGGTCAGACTGGTTCTTCACGTTCTCCCAAACATAATGACTTTAAATCTCATAACAGTAGCACTGACCATGTAACAAATGTGGTAGGACATTCTCATAAAAATTGATCAAAGGCATGATGTTCCTCTATAATGAGATTAGACCCAAAAGTAAGTTCATTATTGGTGGTCTCCTGAGCTTCATTCAAGAAAAGGTGAATAGCCCCATCTAGTGGCACCTAAAGCATGTTTTCACTAAAAGACTGGTCTTTCTCTTTACTTTTTACCTAGTCCAAAAGTACCTCAAATAGGTTTTCACTTTGGGAACTCAATGTTTTATTCTTTTATTTTTGGTTAGGTGTGTTCACCCACTCTTTAAAATAGGTTAGAAAATCTAGTTTGATAAAAAACCCTTATTTGTGGTTTCCCAATGGAACATTGTCTCTTAAGCCTAGAAAATCACAAAAGGCCTCATCATTCTCAAAATTTTCTAAAGGTACTATGGATTCTTGTTGGTCCTAGTCTATAAGTAGAAGCTGATAAAGGGGAAGTGACAAATGTTGAATTATTAGTGTAATAGTGCAAATGACATATAGGTCAAATAAGTTGGTATTAGTAAGGTATTCAAATATGCTATGATTGGACTCTACTTCACTACCAACATCATCATCACCAATCATTGGTGTTGGAACATAAATAAGATATATGGGGTCACCCCCAAGTAATTTAAATATGAGATCATAAGTTCTTTTGTATCTAGTCATAGAAATGGGCTCAAAAGTACCTAACTGATTTAGCCTAAGGCCTCTTCCTTCATATGCTTGGTTATCCATGATCTTGTTAGGGATGGGATACTTTATACTATGATAGAAATCAACCAATTTGTCCTTGTATAACCAAGAATCATCATTGGCAAGCAGGTGCTCTTCTTGGCTAGTAGCTAGTGTGAAACTAACTAGTGTAGGGATATGTAGCTTTGTTTTTCCCTTTCATCACCATTCCATACAAGCTGGCCTAGTATTGGGCCTTCCATAGGTCTTGGGATTATGTGGAAGTTTGGAAATATGGAACGTGTCATGAGTAAAATACTTTCTTGGACCATTATGTAAAATAGTAAAATGATTAGACATTTCAATAGGAGGTGTATATAAAGATGAGGAAAGGCTATCATGGTATATACAATTGGCCTCTAGTAATTCAACAAGTATATCTTTGTCTTTGCACTTCTTGGGTACTAGTTCTAGACCAAAATGGTAATTGTAAATTTAATATTCAACCTTCAAAATATTTTAGTGTTCATATGACTATAGATATCTATGGATAGTTACCTCCATCCCTAAGTGAGGAAACTTGATACATTGGTGCAATGTAGAAGGGATTGCACAAATTTCATGTCTCCATAGTGTACCCAAATCAAATTACATGATAGGTCTCGGTATAACACATGGTAAAGTGTATCATGGCTTAAAGGCCCAATGATCATTGAAAAACTTATGGTTCCATGTGATTCCCACTCTTCATTGTCATAGGCCTTGATAGTAATAGTCTCTTTCTTAAGTTTAGCTACTGTATATCCTAGATGCTTAATGAGCTTTAGAGACACAATATCTAGGCCTAATCCATTGTCTATGAGGACATGTTTAAATTTATGTTACATGATGACAATTTTAATGTATACTGGGTTATTAGGGAGAGGGCCAAGGGACAACATATCACTTTGGTCAAAGGTTAATTATTGGCCTAGGGATAGGTGTCCAACCAACGATTGAAATTTGTCTAGGGTTATGTCATTTGGCACTTGAGATTGGCCTAGGAGTTCTATAAGTATATTCTTTTGGATGGTATACTTACATAGTAAATCCAAAATGGAGATTTATGCAGTTGTCTTTTGGAGTTATTCCATAGTGTCATATGTTTTTTCTTTAATGGTGGTAAGTGGATTATTCCTAGATGGCATATTGGGTTGGATTGGTTCATTGGTAGGGGTTGTGGACTTGGGATGGTGGTTTTATACCATCAAGCCACAATTTCACAATTCAAATTAGATATAAGACCATCATAACTAAAAAATGATGGAGATGGGCTAAAGAGGATAATTATTGATTATTGGGTCACTTGATTGTGGTCACAGAGCAATGAATAGTTATTGGCATAAGGTCTTAAAATGGTGATCCTTGGTTGTTATTGTGCTTGGATGTAATCGTAGGTAAGGAAGGATTATTGGAATTGGTAGGTTGATTGGCATTTTTAGGAAATGGTCCTGGTCTATTGGCATTTAGTCTGGGATTGATGGTAATGGTAGATACATGACCTCCTAAAATATGACCTACAACTTTATTATAGCCATGTGCCATTTCATGGTAATTTTATTAGTTATTTCGGTCATTTTGGCCTTGGTTCCTTCCATTTGGTGGCTACCATTATTGTTGCTACTAATATTGATTCTGTTGTTGTGGCTGTTGTTGATGCTATTATTATTATTGTTATTATTAGTATTATTGTTGTTATTATTATTATTATTATTATTATTATTATTATTGTTATTGTTATGGTCTTCATTGTTGTTGTTATTTATTTACATTTTTATGCTATGGAAAAGGATTTTTGTAGATAACCAAATTTTGATTGGAAGTAGATTCTCTATTATCTAACTAGATTTCTCCATTTTCCAACATATTTTAAATAAAGTCCTTTAGCTGCACACAACAACATATATAATGTCCATAAATATGATGGTATTCAAAGAACTCATGCTCTTTATATCAATTTAGATATGGTATACCCTCATGATAGTGTTTTAAAATTGGCTAACTAATCATATTGGCCATGGTTAGTTTTTGAAACACTACTTCAATAGGCTCCCCAAGGTCACTAATGACTATAGGAGTGGGTCTTCTTCTTGGAGGAGAGGTTTGAAAAGGTCATGGTTGTAGCATTTGAGGATTTGGTCTAGGTTGAGGTATATGATGCACTTGATGGATAGTTTGTATTTATGAAATAAGCTACATTTATAATATATGATGAGTAGATGGTATTTGCACTATTTGAAAATGATGTGACTTAGTTACTCCATTACCAACAATGTTCTTATTGTGGTTGTATGGTTTGGTGTTTTCATAGTTGTAAGCTTGAGATGGTGCATATGTTTGTGCTTGGAATAGGCTAAGGTTCTAACTTGGGCCTATGTTTTGGTTTGGCTCTAATTCTAGTTTGAGGAAGATAAATTGATAATCCCTTTATTAATAAGGGCCTCTTTGATCTATATGCTTTTCTGAATTATATCCTTGAATATGTGTGCACACCGAAGCTCCAAGTGGTAAGCTATTTCGCTATGCAAAGTTTTTCTTAGCATAACTACCAACTATTTATCTAGTAAGTTATGGGTGAAGTGACTAACAAGTTCTCTCCATCTCTATAAGTATCTCACAAAGTTTTCACCAACTTTATACTTGGCTTGAATCAAATCTACTATCGAAATCTAATGCTTAATATTGTAAGAGAAATGTTGTACAAACTTATCTAAGAGATCATCAAAATTAGATACTAAATTTTTTAGAAACTTGAGAAATCATTCCAAAGCCTATCTAGCTAGACTTTGAGGAAAGATAAGGAGTAGGTAGAAGTCACTATAGGCCACTAGCTTGCAAGTGAAAAAAAACTCTGTTAGATGTCCCTGAGGGTCTCCTTTACCCTTGTACTTGTCAAATTTTAGTGGTTCATAACCTTGAGGAAATGATATCTAAAGATACTTCATGTTAAATGGATATGAACACATGTCATCCAATTTAAATTTCTTGGTCTGCTTTCCCATTTGAATAGTTGTAATTACATCTTTCATCTATTAAAGTTCTTGGGCCAAAAAACTTGATGGCACATTTAGTTGTGGTTACGATTGGGTGTTCAAATGTGGATTACCTTAATCAGGGTATAATAGAGGTATGAATTACTGTGGAATATTGTTTTGATGGACCAATCAACTAGGAATATGCATTTATGCATTGGGATTAGGCTGCTAATATTACATACATTATTGGTAAATATTATGGATTAGATTCAAAATATGGCATTGGGTCTGAGGTAATTGGGGTTGTGATGGAAGGATATGGATTTATGGAATATACTATGCATGTTGAGGTTGAATAGGGAATTACTATCGACTAGTTGAAAATGGCTGAATAAAGGGAACTTGTTATTGACCAAGGCCCTATCATTGAATATGTGACACTTGATGAATAAAAGGTAATGGTTGCCTAATAGGTACTTGTTGAACATTATCACCTTTTTTTTGAATAAAAATATATTGTAAATTGGATTCTTGGTAGGTGTTTTGAATTTATCAATTACTAATATGAATATGTTTTTGACTAGACAACATCTACAATCATAAAGGTATATTGGTCTGTGATTATTGAGGTACATTCTGTTGGGTGAATATTTTGTCACCAGCATAATGATGAGAAAAATAGGTCTGATCATCCACAACAAGGGAGATTGGTCATCCAAAGTTGCAGGTTTACCACATCTAAAGGGGACAAATCTCTCCTCTCATCAAGGGGAGGTTCCCTATAAGTATGATGTGCTATATATATTATATATATATATATATATATATGCAAAAAATAACACTCAGGGGTAGAATAACACCATCTATCTCTCTTTTTTTTAGAGATGATGTTAACAAATAAAGGAAAAAATCTTGGTGAAAATAATGAAGGCACTTCTCTTCTCTCAAAAGTGTTCTTGTAGGGAACAACAAGAATTCTTTCAGGTAGGAAACAAGTAACTGGTAACAAGGGCGTAGTAACCAATAGCCTGAGATGTAGCACAAAGTCTCCACCTTGACTTCCCAAGAGTGAGATACGAAGGACAATGAGGGCACAAAGTCATCCCAAGGTCCTTTACACAAAAACAAAATTACAAAGGATAATGAGGGCACAAATTCATCCCAAGATCCTTTACATAAGAATAGAAAGAAAACACTCTAAATACAATTGTGGGGGCACAATGTTTCTCCATAGTTGGCTTTAGGACACCTTCCTGATCACTTCCACTAGTTCTACTTGTTAAATCAAATAAACAAGAACACATTCAGTAGATATACATTTGTACAATCTCCTAAAATGATACAAGCTATAATAGCACAAAGTCTGCAAGTCACTTGCTTTCTCATTCAGATAAAATAATATGAACAACAATCTGAGCTCAAAGTCTCAGTATTTACCTTTCAATTTGGGTAGAGTTTTGCTTCTATTAATAAGAAGATCTCCTTTATATCAAATTAGAGATTACATTATATAGCATCCAAAAAAGGTCTGGCACTTTGTTCCATGGAATGACCCATGTTTCATTTAATACCTTGATTGCATTTTCAATTTTGTCAAGGAGGGCCATGCTGGAACAGGTTGGCTGCCTTAACTATGGCATGCTAATTCATCTCATATGTCTCTTCCTTAGTATGGACTGTCCGGTCCTTTTCCTAGTGTCTATACAACTGCCCCTTTGCCTTTACTTCATGGAAGAAAAATAGGTCGTGTCCTTGATTTGGCATGCTCTGAAGTCTACTTGATCCACTGTTTCACCTACTGGAAATAACTCCCTTGAAGATATTTTGGCCTTTCTCTTTTTTTGCTATGATTTGAGCGCTTAGGCTATCTTTTCCCTTTTTGGTTTTGTCTTTTCTTGGCATTTGAGCTCTCAGGGCTATATCCTCAGCTTTGCTAGCTCTTTACACTCTTCCATCAGTGGTTCTTCCCTTTGGCATTGAAGGTCTTTGAATGCATTCAGGTCTGTCATCCTCCTTAGAAATTCCTTCGTGTCCTTCCCACTTGCTCTAGCCACTTTTCACTGATCTCAATAAGTGACATGTGGCATGTTCCACTGTGAAATAGGTGATGACACATGGAAACATCCACTTAAATTATAGAGGCTTTAGATGTCTTTTGAGAGTCTTGTAGAAGATGACACATGGCAGCTTCCATCAAGCTCTTAGAAACACTATAAAAACATTCAAGACTCATTTAGACTTCACACAGATGATGACACATGGCGCGCTCTGCTCTTTGGTCTTTTTCTTTTCCTTTTGGTTGGGCTTTCTTCCTAGGTGAATTCCTTCAGACAAAAGTCTAAAGGAATTCCATTAGATAATTTGTCTAAAGGATTTCGCTTTGTCATTTGCCTTGTTTATTTTTTTGAAAGAGTTCACATTATTCACTTTTGCTCACTACCCTCTACAAGGGCACTTAGGTTTGCTCATTTCCCTCTATAAGGGCACTCGAATTCTAAGGTTTCCTTTTGAAAAAGTTGCAAGGGTTCATTTTGGCAATTAAATGCCCTCTGCAAGGGCACTTGTCCTGCGGGCTCTTGAAAGACTCCTTTGAACTTCCTGATTGAACTGATTGATTGAACCAACTTTGGTTTAATGGTTCAATGGTTCAATCAATTCAATACGTTTATTTGGCTAAGTCCTTTGTTTGCTTAAACCAACTGTATGTTGAACCTTTGAACCATTGAACCCGTTGAACCTTTAAACCAAAATAGTTCAATGGTTCAATGGTTCAAGCCTTCTTCTCATTGATAAGTGTTTTGAAGTCATTGAACCTTAAAGCAGTTGAACTTTAAACCTTGACAAATGCACTTAACTTTTTTTAATGATGTTGAACCTTTAAACCCATTAAACCCATTAAACCAAAATGGTTCAAGGTTCAACGGTTCAATGGTTCAATGGTTCAATCCTTGCTTAGAAGCTTGTTGATGGACATTTTTGATTAAACCAAGTCATTGAACCAACCTTGAAATTGCCTAAGTGTTGAGAGATTGTTTTTTTGAGAGAATTTACCTGCTAAAGTTGCTGAACTTGTTTCATTCCTGCAGAGTCTGTAGAAACTAACCTACAGAGTCTATAGATTCAAGTTCATAGATCTGGGGGAGTCCATAGATTTCTTACTGTGAAGTTCATAAAAATGAGCCTATGGTGTCCATAGTTACAAGCTTGCAGAGTCTATAGATTCAAGCCTATAGATTCCATAGATTCACTGAAAAGCTTGAAGAATGGAGAATTTGAAGGCTCATAACAATTTTTGAAAAGGGAAGAGATAATTTTGATCTTGTAGGGCCAAAATAGTTAATATGTTGTCCCAAAAATGAGTGACATTTTTTGGGGACAACAACTAGCTCCAGTTGGGGAACTTCCTTCAATTGAAAACTTGAAATAGCTAAGGGAAGTAGAAATCAGAATCTCCAGTGCATTCAAGTATGCCATTATGCTATGAATTCATGCTACCCAAAAAGAAAGGTGCCAAAGAATGAAAATGAAAAGTACAAAATAGAACTAAAGACTATGCAAGTGTACATATGTATAGGTGAACTCATCTGATACTTTAAAAATTAAAGTGATTTAGACACTGCCCATTGTGAGACAAGGAAGATGGCGTTCTATCCTAATAAACCAGTAGGAAACCATTTTGTCCCCATAATCGATGATAGGTGAATGGAACTCTCCACTAGGAATCATATTTTCTATGCACTCCTTTTGGCTCTCTCTTCTTACCCCATGGTAAGATGTGGTCTTTAATCTAAAAACCATAACTCCTTGCTCTCTTAGTGAAGAGTTTCTTTGGCTGATGTCAAAGTACAATAGTATGGTCCACTACCATATCTCACTATTCTGCTAGTTCAATCCAATACATGTTTTGATTGTCAGCATCAAACTCCTGACAAACCATCAACTCAACATCTCCTTTGGTGTGAAGGAGTTTGACATCTTGGTCTTGAGCAGTCTTCAATCTGAGCAATAGAGATTCACATTCAGCGGTGTTGTTGGTGTTGCTGAACTACAACTTGCATGAAGGAAAATATCTCCTTGAGGAGATATCAACATAGTCTTAGCTCTAACATTGGTAGAAGAATTATTTCCATTAGATTCTAGGATCCAAACATCATCAAAAACTAATCTTCTATTGGATTTCTCTTGATTAGAATTGGAAGATGCTTTTTCATCTGTATTGTACCCTACCAATTCTTTTGCTATCTTGTTTGAATCAATTTTTAGATTGCCACCTATAGGAATTTTATCTATAGAAACATGAACACCCTCTGTGGTCAAGAAGTAATTACCCCTGGTTAAAGACTCAAATAGAATTTGAGCTATAGGGGTTAACATTTGGGTGACCACATATTTTGCCTCCTTTTTAGGGAGCAATCTCTTCATTACACTTTGATAGGGATCCTTGCCTCAAATAGGTCCATGCTTAGTTCTCCTCCCACATCCTTGCAAAAATTCTGTCCAAGCAGAATGCCATAGGAGGCCAAGACATCCGCCACCAGAACTATCATCTTGATTCTCTTGTCTGGGAATGTGACAAATGCAAATTGGGCATCCTTGATTTGTCCCAGAAGTGGCACTTACTTATTCTCCATGGAGAAGCATCTACCAAATGTCTTGGTCAGTGTGAGACCAAGAGATTCTGCCACTTTGGTAGGCATGACATTATCTAAAGCACCATAATCAATGATGTAGTTGCTCAGCTTGTGACCATTTATCAACAGGGAAACATATAAAGGATCTACTTTCCCAGGGGTAGCACAAGGAGTAATGACAAGATTGTTTGGGATGGGCATATTCCTTACGGGATCATGAGTTACCTTTCTAATCTCTTATCCTGTAGGGATGGCTATATTCTTCACACACTCCACCAATCTATCCAACTACTCAGGGTTGGCTTGTAGAAATTCAAATTTAGTCATTTGAATTTTGGTTTTCTTGATATGGTCAATTATGTCAAATGATTGAAATGGACTAGGAAGGGAGGATGGGAGTTCATCCTTTTAGTTTTTGGGAGGGGGAGGGCTGGCCTACAAATTTGAAGTTGAAGGTGCAAAAATGTTTGGGGTACTTACTTTTTTAGCAACCACCAGGTTCTTTAGCTAGAAAGGTAGAGTGGTTCCACACTTAGCAATTGAAATTACTGGTTGAGATCACTCCTTGGTCTTCTCTTTATTAGCTTTCTGGGCTGACCAAATTTTGGACCAGGTGAACACTATGTATGATCCCTTATCTGCTTTACCTTCACTTTTAGGTTCATCCTGATAATTCAAGAAACCAATGTGGGAGTCACCATCTGATTCTTCTTGGTCTACTATAAAGATATCAACATTATTTTCTTGATCAAACTCAAGTTTGAAAGAAAAATCATGTTCTATTTCCTAATATCCAACTGCTGAGTTGGTTAGAGGCACTTT
Source organism: Torreya grandis (assembly GCA_037957365.1). NCBI lineage: Eukaryota > Viridiplantae > Streptophyta > Pinopsida > Cupressales > Taxaceae > Torreya > Torreya grandis. The sequence goes on along the minus strand of JARHVA010002493.1, from coordinate 719,954 downwards.
AAGGGCAAGGTTCCTCTATGGGGGAGGAAAACAATTTGTTTGCCCTTGATTCCTGGCAGCATTGCCTTGATATGACTAGTTCTGAAATGTCCTCCTTGACATATCCCAATAAAGAGGAGTAGACATACCTTGGGCCACTTGTCTTTTTAAGGCTAGCAGTTCATTTGCTAGCTTTTGCACCATTTGATCAGTGGTGCCTGTAGATGGATATTCAGAAGATGAAGAATATTTACCTCTATTTAGGTCTCTCCTTATCTTTCCTACCAAGATAAGGTCATCTTCTACCTCAGTAGCCAAGTCCTAAGCAATAGCAAGGTCTATGTGTCTAGCCTGTCTCAGCAAAAAACTCACTTCAGGTAGCTGTGAGTTGATGAAGAAACACTTGAGATTCTCAGGTGTTGGTTGGGCGATCATAGGAATCTTGTTCCTCAGCTTGTCGAACTTGGAAATGAAGTCCCTCATAGGTTCATGGGGCTCCTTCTTCATCTATGTGAGCTAGACCAACAAGGCATGTGCATCTTTTACAAGCTTGAACCTAGCTTCAAATTTATCTTTAATAGTGTCCCAATCAGTCACTGATCTAGCTTGTAGATGGTAAAACTAGTTTGCAGTAGCACCTTGTGGTATTTCCATAAAGACCCTGACTACAATGTCCTCAAATTCCACTCCTATTACACCACAGGCTATGCTGAAGGTTGCAATGTGTTCATCAGGATGAAACTTTCCATCACCAAAGAATTTGGGGAAATTCTTTCTTGCGCTGCATGGAAGTTCATGTAGAGGTGGAGTAAGATTTAGTGGGCCAAATGAGTTACCCCAGTGGCCTTGAACTACCATGATTAGATTATGAAAAAGAGGGAAAACAAATTTGGGTGGCGTGTGGATGGGCAAAGCTCTGCTAATAGTAGAAAAGGAAGCTCTGCCTTGTGTTGGTGACCTGGTACAGATGGGAGGAAGACTCTTAGTTCATTAAAGGTGAGGTTGTGGAGGAAACAAAACAAAATTGATTTGCTACACCAACTCAAAAATAGGGCCAATAACACCTTGAGATTTATAGCTTCTTATATAGTATGGAGCTATTAGATTGTAGGATAAAAATGAGAACAAACTAGTCCTACTTCAACTTGAAGCTTGAGGATTCAAACTACTATTCTTCCTCAGTGGATCTGGTTTTGTAGACTAGATAATATAATGGAGATGGAGGAAGATGGTAAGGCTATAATGATAATGGGTAAGACACATAATGGAGTCACTAGAGTCTATAATGGATAAGGGTAGGGACTGCTTTAATCTAAAACTTGAGGCTTCAGACTGCATGTTCATCCCCAATAGAGTCACCAAAAAGACTGTTGCACAAAGCTGGGAGGAAAAATTAACAATGGGAAAGCACTAGAGCAGCTCATTCTTCCATAGTGGGATAAATGCGTAAGGCTATAATGATAATGGGTAAGACATAGGTGATGTTTCAATCAGAAGCTTGAGGCTTCAAATTGCACAAAATTACTATGTCCCCAGTGGAGTCGTTAAAAACTATTGGGTGAATATTTTATAACCAGCATACTGATGAGAAAAATAGGTCTGATCATCCATAGCAAGGGAGATTAGTCATCCAAAGTTGTAGGTTTACCACATCTAAATGGGACAAATCTCTCCACTCATCAAGAGGAGGTTCCCTATAAGTATGAGGCACTATATACTATATATATATGCAGAAAATAACACTCAGGGGTAGAGTAACACCATCCATCTCTCTTTTTTTAGAGATGATGGTAATAAACAAAGGAGAAAATCTTGGTGAAAACACTAAAGGCACTTCTCTTCTTTCAAAAGTGTTCTTTTAAGGAAAAATAAGAATTATTTCAGGTAGGAAACAAGTAACTGGTAACAAGGGCGTAGTAACCAGTAGCTTGAGATGTAGCACAAAGTCTCTACCTCGACTTCTCAAGAGTGAGATATGAAGGACAATGAGGGCACAAAGTCATCCCAAGGTCCTTTAAATAGAAACATAATTACGAAGGATAATGAGGGCACAAAGTCATCTTAAGATCCTTTACACAAGAATAAAAAGAAAACACTCTAAAGACAATTGTGGGGGCACAAAGTCTCTCCACAGTTGGCTTCAGGACACCTTCCTGATCACTTCCACTAGTTCTGCTTGTTAGATCAAATAAATAAAAACACATTCAAAAGATAGACATAAGAATAATATCCTAAAATGATATAAGCTATAATAGCACAAAGACTGTAGGTCACTTGCTTTCTCATTCAGATAAAATAATATGAACAACAATCTGAGCTCAAAGTCTCAGTATTCGCCTTTCAATTTGGGTAGAGTTTTGTTTCTGTTAACGAGAAGATCTCCTTTGTATCAAATTAGAGATTACATTATATAACAACCAAGAAATGTCTAGCACTTTGTTCCATGGAATGGCCCATGCTGCATTCAATGCCTTGAATGCATTTTCAATTTTGTCAAGGAGGGCCATGTTGGAATAGGGTAGCTACCTTAACTATGGTGTGATAATTCATCTCATATGTCTCTTCCTTAGTATGGACTATTTGGTCCTTTTCCTAGTGTTTGCATAGCTATCCTTTTGCCTTAACTTCATGGAAGAAAAATAGGTCACACCCTTGATTTGGCATGCTTGAAAGTCTGCTTGATCCACTGTTTCACCTGCTAGAAATAACTCCCTTGAAGATATTTTGGCCTTTCCCTCTTTCTATTATGATTTGAGTCCTCAGAATATCTTTTCCCTTTCTGGTTTTGTATTTTCTTGGCATTTGAGCTCTTAGGGCTATATCCTTGGCTTTGCTAGCTCTTTACGCTCTTCCATCAATGCTTTTCCCCTTTGGCATTGAAGGTCTTTAAATGCATTCAAGTCTGTCATCCTCCTTAGCAATTCCTTCATGTGTTTCCCACTTACTCTGGCCACTTTTCACTGATCTCAATAAGTGACACATGACATGTTCCACTGTGAAATAGGTGAGGACACATGGCAACATCCACTTGACTTATAGAGTCTTTAGATGTCTTTTGAGAGTCCTATAGAAGATGACACATGGTGGCTTCTGTCGAGCTCCTAGAAACACTATAGAAACTTTCAGGACTCATTTGGACTTCACACGAATGATGACACATGGCATGATCCACTCTTTGGTCTTTTTCTTTTCCTTTCAATCAGGCTTTCTTCTCAGGTGAATTCCTTCAGACAAAAGTCTAAAGGAATTCCTTTGAACACTTTGTTTAATGGATTTCACTTTGTCGTTTGCCTTGTTTATTTTTTTGATAGAGTTCACATTGTTCATTTTTGCTCATTGCCCTCTACAAGGGCACTCGACTTTGCTCATTTCCCTCCACAAGGGCACTCGACCTCCAAGGTTGCCTTTTAGAAAAGTTGCAAGGGTTCATTTTGGCAGTTAAACACCCTCCACAAGGGCACTTGTCCTTCAGGCTCTTAGAAAACCCCTTTGAACTTTCCAATTGAACCGATCGATTGAACCAACTTTGGTTAAATGGTTCAATGGTTCAATCAGTTCAATCCCTTTATTTGGCTAAGTACTTTGTCTACTTGAACCAACCACACATTGAACCTTTGAACCATTGAACCCGTTGAACCTTTGAACCAAAATGGTTCAATGGTTCAAGCCTTCTTCTCATTGATAAGTGTTTTGAAGCTGTTAAACCTTGAAGCGATTAAACTTTGAACCTTGACAAATGCACTTAACTTTTGCTGATGACGTTGAACCTTTGAACCCATTGAACCCATTAAACCAAAATGGTTCAAGGTTAACAGTTTAATGGTTCAATCCTTGCTTAGAAGCTTGCCAATGGACATTTTTGATTGAACCAAGTTGTTGAACCAACCTTGAAATCACCTAAGTGTTGAGAGCTTGTTTCTTTGAGAGAATTTACCTGCTAAAGCTGCTAAACCTGTTTATTTCCTGCAGAGTTCATAGAAACTAACTTGCAGAGTCTGTAGATTCAAGTTCATAAATCTGAGGGAGTCTATAGATTTCTTACTGTGAAGTCCATAGAAATAAGCCTACAGAGTCTGTAGTTTCAATCCTACAGAGTCCATAGATTCAAGCTTGTAGAGTCCATAGATTCACTAAAAAGCCTGAAGAATGGAGAATTTGAAGGCTCATAATAATTTTTGAAAAGGGAAGAGACAATTTTGGTCTTACAAGGCCAAAATAGTTCATATGTTGTCCCAAAAATGAGTGACATTTTTTGGGGACAACACATTCATCACTATCTATTGAGGTGGAATGTTTATGCCCCTTGTTGAGGTGGCATAGTGTTCTACCTTTGTTGTGGTGGTAAATTTTTCTATGCCTATGGCCATGGAATATTATCCATCACTTTTTAAGGTGGGATAACATTCATCACTTATTTAGGTAAAACATTGGTCGATGCTTAATTACTTATCCCCTGCTATTGCGTTCTTGAAGAAGCCACTGGTTGAGGATTAGGAGTAACTTACTATGATTGGGAATTAGGAATTCTTGTCCCCTAATTTTTTGAACCACTCATGGTATTGGAAAGAGGAACTTGTTGAAAATTATTTTTTAGCACATTTAACTCACCTTGGCCTAGATTAGAAGACACTTGTGTGTTATCCATCATATTTGGCACATTGTCTTGAGTAGAGACCACAATCACTTCCTTAATGAATGTGACATTGAACATGTCACCTACCAAAGTAATATGGGGAAATGGGTATATACCCAAATTAGCTTGAACTATCAAATCAACTATCACTCTTGTTGAAAGAATTAGTTCTATAAGTGGAGCATTTGATATGGTCATAGGATTGAAATTATGCACTAGATTAAGGTAAGTCTGATATGCTTGTTTAATTTTCATGAATTAGTCCATCATGGGGCCCTTTCCTCTTGTAATCATATTCAGATCTTGGTATGAAATCAACATGAGCACTTGAGGGTAACTATTAGAGGACTATTTGATAGTTTGGGTATAAGGTATGATTCTAGGCACTCTAACTAGACTAGGTAGGTTTCATGGGGGAAGTCTTCTATAACATTGGCCCCTCTATAGCTATAACTAAAACCTCATCCTTAGTTTCAATGAAGTTATGATTGAACAAGTATGGGTCATAAATCGATGGCATGGTAATGTAATAAAGTTATTTTTGGACATGTTTGACAATAAATGGCACACCAATAAGGTATTGAGATATTTTTTCTTGGTCTTGACTTAGATAAGGAGGTGTATTAACTAAGTATTGTGCTAATGGATCTTGGATTTGTTCCACATAATAAGCAGTGTAAAAAGGATAGGGATCTATCTCATAAACTACATCATCACCATATGGGACTTGAATAAAGGCATCATTATTGACCACATTTTTATAATCTATATTTTACATGGTTCTATTATGTGTGTACTGAGGCATATCCAAATCCATGAGTAATGTCTCATGAAGAAAAGGTCTAGAGTTTTGAAAACTCTTTAAAGCATGGTTTAAAAGAATAGGTCAATGCTTGGTATGTATATAAACTTGGTCTAAATGGAAAATGGTCTAAACATGGCCTAAGAATGGATCTCTTTTCCAAAATTGGCAATGATAAGCTTGGTCTCAAATGTCCTCAAGGTCTAATGTTTTGCATAAAATAGTCAAATGAAAAGTAAGTTTTGAATCTTGATTTTTAGCAAAGTGTTTTAAACAAATATAATCTAGGAATACAAAAGACAAATGATGCTATGTATTTGTAAACACGACATAAATCTAGGCTCAAAATGGGATGAATGAAATCTAAACACTAAGGCACATTCTATATCTTTGGAAATAAGGCATAAAGATAGACTTGAAAACAACTAGGTATAAAAAATAAAAGAGCAAATGCTAGGTCTTTGGAAATAAGGCACAAAGCTTGACTTGAAAACAAACTTGGTCAAGAAAAATAGAAACGCAAATTCTAGTTATTTGGAAATAAGGCATGAAGCTAGACTTGAAAACAAACTTGGTTGAGGTAAAAATTGTAAGGCAAGTAATCTAACTCTAAAATAATGTGAAACACTTCAACTCAAACTAGGCACATGGATTCAAACACAATATTGAACTTGGCATAAGACATTCACCCTAGGCACATGCCAAAAACTAATTGGTAAATTCAATCTCAAGTAAGAAAAAATAAGCACGATGAGTAAATATTTCAAGCCCAAGCAATAAACAAGAATCAAATATAAACTAATCATGCTTAAGGTTTTACTTGAAAAGAGAGTTTTGACCTTAGTTATAAGCAAAAAAATAGATGTGAGGCAAACAAAAAATGGACCACTTCTTAAATCTAGCCGAAGTGAGTCTTTAAAGAAAGAAAGGAATTAGTCTAAGTTGCACAATTCAAAAGTAAGAGGTAAAAACCTAAGCCCAAATTAAGTAAGGACCATTCAATGCTTGATTCTGAACCTCATAAGATAAATTTCAAACTCAATTTTAAAGACTTGGTTTCTTCAAATAAACAACATTTTAAACCCAAATGGATGGCATAACGATATCAATTGTAGACTGAAGGCATACATGGTTTACTTGATTTAACATAAGGCAAAGTTTTGAAATAATATGAGTAGCATAATGACGCTATCTCATTCAAAATTATGACAATGGTTTTTGTTTCAAAAACTCCAAGGTAAAAAATTGGGATGAAATGGGTAGTGTAACGACACTCCTTTCAAACAAGTGACACCCACACACAAATGTTTTGAAAATGTCTTAGGCAAAAGTATGGTATCAAATAAATATAATAACACCTTTTAGGCTAAAGGGGTGTAAAAACATGTGTTTTAGTTTATGACTTATTTTGAAATTGTGAAAAACAAACAAATTTAAACTCAAGTGAAAAATAAAGAAAATATAAATAGCCCAAATGGCTCATCCTATTCCTATAACTAACATGGGTATGCATAGCCTCAACCAAAGTTTCCATTAATTTACCAATGCTTGTGAGGAATTAAGTGTTAATCAAAAAAAGAAATAACATGTGTAAGTAGATTTTTTATGCCCCCTATATTTCTCAAGAATTGATACATGGCACAAACTTAGAGTGAGGAGAAATTGGCATTTGGAAACAAATTCTACAACAAATGAGGATTTATCTAAAATATATAAGTTTTGTCCAGTCTAAATGGTCGCAAGTATGGTTAACACAAGGGATTAAATCATATAAATTGAGTTCATACTAACTAAATTGCTATGAAAGAGTCTATTCCTTTATATAGAGACTCCATATATTACTTCTTAGTGGAGTTCAATGTTTACCTAGACTCGACTCAGGTTTTAATTAAGATTGGAGAGGCTAGCCGCTTAGCCCCCTGACAATCCCAGTATCATATACCCTTCCATGGAGTGGGGTTAAAATGATGTCGAGAGATGAAATACCAGGTTAAAACTTCCATAAATAACTTATGGGGAGGTGATGAAATCCTACCCACAAGACAAATGCAATAAAGGAAATAAATGAAACTAGGACTTTAAAGGTCATTTTTAAAATCACCCAGGTTACTTGAACTTAGGGAGAGCATATACAACATTATTTCTAGGCTTGGACTAAACAACAAGGCAATGAACAAGGTACTTTTGGTCACTTGAGTTACCTAAAGGGGATGGGGGGAGAGCATACATGCAAAGTCTGATTTACAAAAAAATAAGACAATACAAACAACAAAAAATAATAAATAAAAAATATCTTAGGTGTATTTAGTCTAAGATTTTTTGCTCTTTTTGAAGCACTGAGAAAGATGTGAAATGAAATTTGGACCCGTGGCTTTGTTGTTGGTATTTTAAAAAATTTAAAAGATAAAAACAAATTTGTTAGATGATTTTTATGCACCAAAACATAAGTGTGAATAAAAATTGGAAGTGTTTAAACCTCCTTTCTTTGCCTTGGTTCCTACAAAAAATGTTAAGGGGTTTTCTTGTTTCTAGGCCAAAGAGATAATCAACAAGAAATATTCCAATTTGAGATCTTCAGTTTTTGTTTACACAGTGCAAAATTACCTTTTATAGTGTAAAATTACCTCTATGCAAAACCACCTTTGCAAGTGCAAAACTAACTATGATAGTGCAAAACTAACTCTAACTATGCAAAACCGACTCTAAGAATGCAAAATTGACTCTAAAAATGCAAAACTAATTTTGATAGTGTAAAACCAAATCTTACAATGCAAAATTAACTTTGAATATGTAAAATTGATTCTTTCAGTGCAAAATCGACTCTGAGAATGCAAAACTAACTCTTATAGTGTAGAACTGACTTTCAGAGTGTAAAAAAAACTTTTACAATGCAAAACTGACTCTTCAAATGCAAAACCAACTCTTACAATGTAAAATGGATTGTGAGAGTGAAAAACTAACTCTACAAGTGCAAAACCACCTTTCTTAGTGCAATATCACCTCTAATAAGTGTAAAATTGCCTTTCTCAGTGCAATATCACCTCTAGCTAGTGCAAAATTACCTTTGTCTATGCAACAGCTACGAACTTAATTTTTTGGTTGCAAAATAAAAAATTTGGCATGAAAATTGTTAGTAAAATATTCTAAGATGCCATATGAAGATCTTTGTTGGGTGCGGGTCCCACTAATAATTCCATTATGTGATAAATAGGAATCCAAGAGAGGTGATTAGTATGGTGTTAGTATGATCAAAATCAATCAAAAATACACTAATGAAACTTACACCTCTAGCCTAGACACTCAAAGAGCAAGATAACTATACAAGTAACTACCAAATCAAGACAAAACAAACAATTTTACCTTTCATGGGAGCAATAGTTGTATGTTGGAAATTAATTAATGTGCTCAATTGTGTGATCAAGAATTCTTTAGAAATGGAACTTCTTGTACCACCTCTCTTTGTCACCTTGGTAATGTTGGGATTGGCTTTGGCTTTAGCTTGGCTTGGCTTAACAATTTAGCATCATAACATTACACAAAAGAAGCTTGTTTATCAATGGGTGAGGCATTGTATTTATAATCTTCCAAACTAACTCCAACCTACATGTAGTTAGGTTAGAGTTAATTATGGTTGAGTTTGAACCAACCCTAGTTGAGTTAAGGAAGGGACATGCATTTAATATTTGGGATATAGATCTCATTTGCTAAGCATGGCTCTGCATTTGTAAATTTATGGCATGTAGGGAGATATTTTCAATTTCTTGACTTTGAGGATCATGACATCATCATGACCTCATTTTTTTGAATTTTCCTTTAAAAAAAAATTATTATTACTAATTGCACATGAAAATTTCACGTAAGCATTCAGTTTGATTTGCTTAGTTAATTCATTCTACTTAATAGTTTTACATTTTAGGAATTGTTTAAGTGCCCTGCTTAATGGGTCCAAAGGCCAATCTATCAATTTTCTAGGTTGTAAGTTGATTATAGATGAATCCATGAGAATTTATTGTTGTGTATAGGATAATACCTCAAATAGGGATACCTCAACATGATTCTGAGCACTAATGTTTGATGTACAAATGAAATTAGGACATTTAGTGATTCTTAGGCTTAATTTTAACTATTTGGTAGAAATCAATCTAAAGCCTGGTTGAAAGCCAATTGTGACCAAAATGTGGTTTCTACACTTATGAGTCTAATTTACATTTACATATTATTCATTTAGTATATATAGTTACTTATATTCTATTACACTTGAAATTATTTATTCTTCCATTGATGTTCATAGGTATGAGATGGAGTAGGTACTGACTTTTTGCCATTATAATTTAGTCACCTATTAGCCTCTTCAGAGTATGCTCATTAATCAAGCCATAAAGGGACCATACCATTTTGCTATATTTTTTATCCTTGAGCATACTTACTCTTGATATTTCATCCACGTTAATCTGACCCAAACCACGACTACATCTTACAATTACATAGCCTATTTAGGAGCCTACTCTTAGGTACTTAGATAATGATGATCTACTTGATG